>CM077662.1:11113882-11238882 GCA_039707465.1 Rhabdophis nuchalis | reverse complement strand
TTCCCTTTCCTCCCTTTCTTCCATTTCTTTCTTTCCTTCCTTCCTCTTCCATTCCTCCCTTCCATTCCTTCCTTCTTTCCTTTCCTCCCTTTCTTCCATTTCTTTCCTTCCTTCCTCCATTCCCTTCCTTCCTTCTATCCTTCCCTCCCTCCTTCTTCCATTCTTTCCTTCCTTTCTTCCATTCCTTCCCTTTCCTTCCTTCCTTCTTTCCTCCATTCCTTCCCTTCTTTTCATTCCCTTCCTTCCTTCTTTCCTTTCCTCCCTTTCTTCCTTCTAGTTTCTTCCTTCCATTCCTTTCTTCCATTTCTTTCCTTGCCTTTCCATCCTTTCTTCCCTTTCTTTCTTCCCTTCCTTCTTTCCCTTCCCTTTATTCCCTTCCATTCCTTCCCCCCCCTTCCTTCCTTCTGTTTCTCTCTTTCTTCCTTCCTTTCTAGCCCACCTTTATTGTTTTTACAATTAACTCAACATGGCAAACACATCTTAATACTCCCCCTGCAGAGGGGAGATTCAGCTGGTTCCAGCCGTCTGCGGGTGGGGCCAGCCACCCACCTTAAAACATCCTATGTCACCTCATTTTTGGCAGCGCACAGATGCGTGCACACCACACGCACGAAGTATATGAGTGGAAGGCGTCTGTGCAATGCAAGTGTGCACGCTCGCATTTGCAAACCGGTGGTAAACCCGTGTGAATCCCACCGCTGTCCCCCTCCTCTTATAGATGGGGCTCCCCTTGAGATGCACCCGAAGGCTGCAGCTGGTCCAAAACGCGGCCGCGCGGGCAGTCCTGGGAGTTACTAGATACTCCCACGTAACACCACTCCTGCGCGAGCTGCACTGGCTGCCTGTGGCCTTTCGGGTGCGTTTCAAGGTGTTGGTTATCATCTTTAAAGCGCTCCATGGCACGGGACCTAGTTATTTGCGGGATCGTATCCTGCCCCATACATCCCTTCGGCTGATTCGCTCCCACAGAGAGGGACTTCTCCGGGTGCCATCCACCAGGCAATGCCAGCGGGCGACGCCCAGGGGAAGGGCCTTCTCTGTGGTGGGCCCGACCCTTTGGAACGACCTACCCCCAGATATTAGAACGACCACGGACCTCCGCTCCTTCCGCCAGAAACTCAAAACCCACCTGTTTCATCTAGCCGGCCTGGCCTAACTCCACGCTTCCCGCCTCAGTCTGTAATTTTAAATTATTTTATTCGGTTTTATGGGTTAACTGTTGATTTTTATAAATTTGTACAGAGGACTATTTAATTCGATTTTAGTTTATATGTATTGTTGTGGTTTTGATAGTTTTAATTTTACCTGTACACGGCCCCGAGTCCCTTCGGGGAGAGGGGGCGGTCTAGAAATCTAATTAAATAAATAATAAATAATAGATCCCACAACAACCACCCTGTGAAGGCTGAGAGAGAAAGGGACTGGCGCTCATGCCCAAGGCAGGACTAGAATTCACAGTCTCCGCGCTGTCCCATCCAAGATGGGAGAACCGGAGCCAGGAGACGGGCTGACTCCTCAGGGGGAAGAGGGAAGGGGCTGGCATCTGCACGGGCTGAATCCGGCCAAACATTCATGTCACACGTGCCACAATCACCACAGGAGAGGGACGAGGTTCAAAAGCACGCCCAATCCCTGTGCCAGAGGCCCCAGTTGGCTGTGAGCAAGGCCAACGTGCAAAAAATACAATAAAGAGGTTTTGTACACAGAGAGAAAGAGAGAAAGAAAGAAAGAAAGAAAGAGAAAGAAAGATTAGATAGATAGATAGATAGATAGATAGATAGATAGATAGATAGATAGATAGATAGATAGATAGGGATGGATGGGTGGGTGGGTGGGTGGGTAGGTGGATACAGAAAGAAAGAAAGAAAGAAAGAAAGAAAGAAAGAAGGAAGGAAGGAAGGAAGGAAGGAAGGAAGGAAAGAAAGAAAGAAAGAAAGAAAGAAAGAAAGAAAGAAAGATCAAATATCTATTTCTATCTATCTGAGAGAGAGAAGAGAAAAGGGAGGGGGGAAGGTGGGAGAAGGACAGTAAAATAAAATACAATAAAATAAAAGTAAAATAAGGTTTTGTGCCAAGAGAGAGGGACACAGAGAGGAAGGGTGATGATAGGATAGATAGATGGATGGATGGATGGATGAATACATAAAGATAGAGATAGATAGATAGATAGATAGATAGATAGATAGATAGATAGATAGATAGATAGATAGATAGATAAATAGGGGTGGATGGAGAAAGAAAGAAAGAAAGAAAGAAAGAAAGAAAGAAAGAAAGAAAGAAAGAAAGAAAGATATGGATACATACAGTAAAGAAAGAGATAGATAGATAGATAGATAGATAGATAGATAGATAGATAGATAGATAGATAGATAGATAGATAGGAAAGAGAAAGATAGATAGATAGGGATGGATGGGTGGATTGATACATAAAGATAGAGATAGATAGATAGATAGATATGGATACATAGAGAGAGATAGAGAGATAGATAGACAGACAGATATGGATGGATGAATGGATGGATACATGAAGATAGATAGAGATAGACAGAGAGAGAGAGAGATGGATGGATACATAAAGAGATAGACAGACAGACAGACAGACAGACATGGATAGATGGATGGATTGATACATAAAGAGATAGGTAGGTAGGTAGGTAGGTAGGTAGGTAGGTAGGTGGGTGGGTGGGTGGGTGGGTGGGTGGGTGGATGGATGGATGGATGGATGGATGGATGGATAGATAGATAGACAGACAGACAGATAAATGATTAAGACAGAGAGAGAAGAGAGAGGGTGGGAAAGATGGCAGAAGGACTTGGGTAAAATAAAATACAATAAAATAAAAGTAAAATAAGGTTTTGTGGCGAGATAGAGAGGGAGGGAGGGAAGGAGGGAGGGAGGGAGAGAAACTGAGGAAATGACTCCAGTAAAATAAGACAAAAATAAAAATTAGGTTTTGTGCCTTCACGGGGGATGGGGGGGTGGGGGTGGGGAGGAAGAGGATGGGAGAAAGACTTAAGTAACATAAAATGCGTTTTTGTGCAGGGGGAAGGAGAGAAAGAAAAAAAATGGGAGAGAGCTTCTGTAAATTAAAAGTTAAATAAAACAGTTTTGTGCCTTCCTAAAGAGATGAAGAGAAAAGGTGGGGTGGGGGTAGGGAGATAGGGGGGAAAAGGCCCTTAGAGAGACCCCTCCGGGGTGGCCAAAGACAGCCGTTGGCCTGGCCGGATTTTCTAAAGCTGGAGAAAGGGAGGGGAGAGGAAGGGGTAGCCTTCCCCTCCCTGACGTCAGAGGCAGAAGGGGGACCCAGGTGGGACGGGAACTCCCCAGTGGAAACACCCCCACTGATCAGGCAGACGCTCCAGCGACTCAGGATGATTTGCAGAGCGGGCAAGTTTGATCCAGAAGCTGCCAGAAAGGAGATCGAAATGAAGACTGGGCACATTTACAGCCGCCTCCGCAGCCTCCAGCCCCCCTCCCCAAACTGCCTGGCACAGATTTGGGGAGGGGGGGGGGAATCCACGGAGGGAAGCAGGCCAGCCGAAGAGCCTGCTGGGTGGAGGAGGCAGGACGGGAGCTTCATTGCCGCATTTATAAAATATATATTTTATCCTCGTAAAAAAAAGAAAGAAAGAAATAGAAGCAGAGACGGGCATGAATTTTTCACGTCGGACGGGCTGCCAATCTCATTTGGGCTCCCCGGGATCCGGGGGGGAGGGAGGGGGGTAGGTGGGAAGGGGAGAGGGAAAGCTTTATTGAGAAGGGGAGGGAGGGGGGTGCAGATGGAGCTCACCATCGGGATTCTGGGAATCGGCATCCTTGGGAATGGTGTAGAGGTCATAGGTGCTGTTCTCCAGGTTGCTCGGCCTCTGCGGAGAAAGAAAAGAACGTCAAATAAATTTGGTTTTATTGGTTTTAGGAGGGTTTGTGGTTTAAAAAAAAAAACAACACACCAAGTTTCTGATTTTTTAAAAATTTTCATGCAAATAATCACATGGGCACCCCTGCATCATAACCAACACTATTTTGTATTATTCAATATTATCTCCATTCCTCTTGCCATCAACCCCCCCCCTCAGAATCTGTCTGTTCTGTCTATCCTGTCTGTTTGTCCAACTATCCCTATCCTCTCTCTCTCTCTCAAACATATCTATGTCTGTCTGTCTATCTCTCTATCTATCCCTATCATCTCTCTCTCTCTCTCTCTCTCTCTCTCTCTCTCTCTCTCTCTCAAACATAACTATCCACCCACCCACCCATCTATCATGTCTGTCTATGTCTATCCCTATCATCTCTCTCTCTCTTTTTCTCTCTCTCTCTCAAACATATCTATCTGTCTATCCTGTCTGTCTGTCCAACTATCCCTATCATCTCTCTCTCTCAAACATATCTATGTCTGTCTGTCTGTCATCTCTCTATCTATCCCTATCATATCTCTCTCTTTCTCTCTCTCAAACATAACTATCCACCCACCCACCCACCCAGATTATCTATCTATCTATCTATCTATCTATCTATCTATCTATCTATCTATCTATCTATCTATCTATCTATCTATCTATCTATCTATCTATCTATCTATCTACCTATCTTGTCTGTCTATCCCTATCTCTCTCTCTCTCTCTCTAACATATCTATCTGTCTATCCTGTCTGTCTGTCCAACTATCCAACTAGCCCTATCATCTCTCTCTCTAACATATCTATGTCTGTCTGTCTGTCATCTCTGTATCTATCCCTATCATATCTCTCTTTTTCTCTCTCAAACATAACTATCCACCCACCCAGATTATCTATCTATCATCTCTCTCTCTCTCTCTTATCTATCTATCTATCTATCTATCTATCTATCTATCTATCTATCTATCTATCTATCTATCTATCTATCTATCTATCTATCTATCTATCTTGTTTGTCTGTCTATGTCTATCCCTCTCTCTCTCTCTCTCTCTCTCAAACATATCTGTCTATCCTGTCTGTCTGTCCAACTATCCAATTAGCCCTATCATCTCTCTCTCTCTCAAACATATCGATGTCTGTCTATCTCTCTATCTATTCCTATCATACCCCACAGATTCATCATTTGCTCTTCTGCTTTCCGTACACCATATTTATAAGTATAATCTTTATTGTTGTTGTAGAAACACGACGAAATTGGTTTGAACCTCACTGGTGCAAAATTAGAGCAGGAACGAAAAAAGAAAGAGAAAGAAAAAACTATATATCCTATCCATCGCTTTCTTCTTCCTCTCTCTTCCTCCTTACCTCCTTTCTATCATCCTTCATTCGCTATCATCCTTCTCTACTTCCCCTTCGTCTCTCCTTCTCCTCTTTCCACTCCTTTCTCTCCTCTCTTATCCATCGCTTTCTTCTCCCTCTCTCCTCCTCCCTACCTCCTTTCTATCATCCTTTATCCTTTATCATCCTTCTCTTCTCTACCTCCCCTTCCACTCTCCTCTTTCCATTCCTTTCTCTCTTCCTCTTCTCTCTCTATACTATCCATCGCTTTCTTCTGCCTCTCCTCCCCACCTTTCTATCGTCCTTTATCCTTTATCATCCTTCTCTTCTCTCCTTCCCTTTTGTCCCTTCTTCTCCTCTTTCCACTCCTTCTTTCTCTTCTCTCTTCTATCCTATCCATCGCTTTCTTCTCCCTCCTCCCTACCACCTATCATTCTTTATCCTTTATCTATCATCCTTCTCTTCTCTCCTCCTTTCTTCTTTCTCTCCTCTTTTCTCCTATCCATCGCTTTCTTCTCCCTCTCCTCCTCCCTACCTCCTTTCTATCATCCTTTATCTATCATCCTTCTCTTCTCTTCTTTCTTCTTTCTCTCTTCTTCTTTTCTCCTATCCATCGCTTTCTTCTCTCTCTCTCCTCCTACCTTTCTATCATCCTTTTATCATCCTTCTCTTCTCTACTTCCCCTTCCTCTCTCCTTCTCTTTCCACTCCTTCTTTCTCTCTTCTCCTATCCATCACTTTCTTCTCCCTCTCTCAACTACCTCCTCTATCATCCTTTATCCTCCTTCTCTACTTCCCTTTCCTCTCCTTCTCCTCTTTCTACTCCTTCTTTCTCTTCTCTCTTCTATCCTATCCATCGCTTTCTTCTCCCTCCTCCCTACCTTTCTATCATTCTTTATCCTTTATCTATCATCCTTCTCTTCTCTCCTCCTTTCTTCTTTCTCTCTTCTCTTTTCTCCTATCCATCACTTTCTTCTCCCTCTCTCAACTACCTCCTCTATCATCCTTTATCCTCCTTCTCTTCTCTACTTCCCTTTCCTCTCTCCTTCTCCTCTTTCCACTCCTTCTTTCTCTCCTCTCCTCTCTTCTATTCATCATTTTCTTCTCCCTCTCCTCCTCCCTACCTCCTTCACCCTTTATCATCCTTCCCTACTTCCTCCATCCTTCTCCATTCTCCTCTTTCCACTCCTCCTCTTCTCTCCCCCCCTCTCCCCTGACTCCTAACCCCTCTCTTCCTCCTCTTCTCTCCCTCCTCTCTTCCACTCTCTTCATCTTGCTTGCGTGGCGTATTTCAGCAGTTTAATGTTGATGGCGTTACTAATTTCATTTCAATAAACGTCTTTCGTGTTCATAATTTTTTAACACATATCCCAGGAGGGTTTATCGCTGATGGTTTTCAATATTTTGATGCTGTCTCTTGGAAACGAGATGGGCAGCCAACCCAATTTAATACATGGACTAAATAAATAAAACAGCAGCCAGGGGTGACTCTGGATTCGGTTTTCAACAGAAGAGGACTAAGTGGCCCAAGAGGGGGGGGGGCTCATTTCCAGGGCTGCTTTCCAATCTTGCCGATGTTCGTAATGGATTTATTATCCCTGTTTTACAGGGGGGAAAGCCACTTGGATTTAAGACTGTAAGTCACGTGAGTTTTAAAGGGGGGTGGGGGAGTTATGGGAGTTACTAGATACTCCCATGTTACACCACTCCTGCGCGAGCCGCACTGGCTGCCTGTGGCCTTTCGGGTGCGTTTCAAGGTGTTGACTATCATCTTTAAAGCGCTCCATGGCACGGGACCTAGTTATTTGCGGGATCGCATCCTGCCCCATACATCCCTTCGACCGATTCGCTCCCACAGAGAGGGACTTCTCCGGGTGCCGTCCACCAGGCAGTGCCAGCGGGCGACGCCCAGGGGAAGGGCATTCTCTGTGATGGGCCCGACCCTCTGGAATGACCTACCCCCTGAAATTAGAACAACCACGGACCTCCGCTCCTTCCGTCAAAAAGTAAAAACTTATTTGTTCCATCAGGCCGGCTTGGCTTAATTTATGCTTCTCACCCCAGTCTGTAATTTCAAATTGTTTATTTGGTTTTCATGGGTTGTAATTTTAATGTTTATAAATTTTAGTACAGGGTAATTTAATTCGTTTTTAATTCTGCATGTATTGTCTGTTTTTAGATGTTTTTTTAATTTTCCTGTACACCGCCCCGAGTCCCTTCGGGGAGAGGGGGCGGTTTATAAATTTAATAAATTATTATTATTATTATATCAAATCTTCAAAAAGCCCATCCAGTCAATCAATATTTCTTGAAATCAGCCACTTATTTATTTTTATTTTATTTTATTTTATTAAATTTATACCCCGCCCTTCTCCAAACGGACCCACTTGACTTGAACTCCCAGAATGGAGTTGAAATCCACCCAATTTTATAAGGTGCCAAAGTGGAGGAACACAGCAGAAAATGGGTTTTAAAAAAATCACCCCAAAAATGGGAAGGGAGGGATTATACGGAGTTGGGTGATATGTAGCCATAACAATGTTCTTCTTAGAAAGCCAAGGTCATCCTTGATCTCTGCACCTCTGCACCTGGCCGGAACTGGATGGGTGGAAGCTGCCAGCGTGGCAGTGAGAGATGGGACCATGGGATGGACTTGTGGGTGTGAGGGGGGCAAGATCTTGAACTTCCAACCGGGTGGGGGAAACCGGGAAGCTTTCGGATTCGGGTTTCCCCAGATGTTTAGTTTAGTTTAGTTTTAGTTTTTATTGCATTTGTATACCGCCCTATCTCCCTGACGGGACTCAGGGCGGCGCACAGGAAGTAGTAAAAGCAATAGCAATAAATACAGTAAAAATAGAATAAAAATAGAATTAAATTTAACACCCCGTGCTAAAATTAGATTTAAAACCCTTACTAAAAACTCTAAAAACTATGCCAGGCCGGCCGCATGAAACAAGTGTGTTTTTAGTGTCTGGCGGAAGAGGCGCAGGTCCGTGATAGTACGAAGGTTGGGGGGGCAGGTCATTCCAGAGGGCGGGGCCTACCACAGAGAAGGCCCTTCCCCTGGGCGCCGCCAGCCAGCATTGTCAGGCAGACGGCACCCTGAGGAGGCCCTCCCTGTGGGAGTGGACAGGTCACAAAGGGAGGTATGTGGTAGGAGGCGGTCCCGCAAATCACCAGGTCCAATGCCATGGAGCGCTTTAAAGATGGTTACTAACACCTTGAAGCGCACCCGGAAAGCCACAGGCAGCCAGTGCAGCTCGCGCAGGAGAGGAGTTACCTGGGAGTATCTTGAGACTCCCAAGATCCCCCGCGCGGCCGCATTCTGGACTAGCTGGAGCCTCCGGGTGCACCTCAAGGGAAGCCCCATGTAGAGAGTGTTACAGTAGTCCAAGCCAACATGGCTCTCTTCATCAAGTGGAACTCTGAGCAATAATTTGGACTCGGATTTAATTTTGGACGCTATTTGCAACCCTGACAACATACTTAACAAGGATTAGGAAATAATTACAGATAGTCCTTGACTTATAACCATTCGTTTAGTGGCCATTCAAAGTTATTGTAACTTATGACCTTTTTCACACTTCTGAACCGTTGCAGCATTCCCATGGTCACACGATCAAAATTTGGACATGACAACTGGCATGTATTTATGACGGTTGCAACGTCCCGGGGGAGGGGGGGGGTCACGTGATCCCCTTTTGCGACCTTCCCAGCCAAGGAAACCAATGGGGAAGTGTTCTGACCGAGGCTTCCCCAAAAAGCACGAAGCAGAAGGCAGAGAGTCTCTGAGATTCAGGGAACAGATCTTCACACTCCTGAAACTAACTAACGACCGAATGAACGAATTGTTTCCTGCAAAAGCCCCCTCCCCTTTCGCTCCTCTTTTATTCCCTCGAGGGTGGGGGAGAGGATTCACCGTCCACCTGTGACTTTACTCCCAAGTCGACCCTGATTTCTGAGCTGTTCTTTTCTTCTGGCAGCTCTGCGCATGAGCACACTGGGAAAAGGCTCCAGCTGTTCCTCTGCCTCACTGCTGTCTGACTCTGAAGGCAGCCGATTGACAGTCGGCCCCCCTCTCTGCCTCCGACACAGAGCCCTCCCCAGACTCTAGGACTGGCCCAGGTTCCTCCCCAACCCTCCTCACTGTCTGAATCTGCTGCCAGCTCCACTGGCGGGCCACAACAGAAAGCCGGATTCACTTAACAACCATGTTACTAACTTAATGTAACTGTGGCAACAACGGTCATAAACTGGGACAAACCTGACTTAGCAACCGTCTCGCCCAGCACCCTGTTGGCCCGAATTGTGGTTCATAGGTTGTACTGTACTACCAATCTCCTCTAGAACTCTGGAAGTTCTCTGGGTGGGATGGACTACAACTCCCATGATCCCTCTGCAAGCATCAGAGCGAGGGGTTAGTGGGGAAGAAAGTCTTGGGGTGAAGAGCAAAACGGGGCAACTTTGGGGGCTTCGCTGTGTGACGGACGAGATGAGGAGGGAACGGTGACGGAAAAGGAGGAAGAGGAATCAGACGGGGAGTCCTCGAGTTATGATCAGTTGCTTCAAAGTTACAACGGATCCAGGCATGAAATGCTCAACTCTTGGCTACCGGTGCTTGCGTGCGGCACATCTGCGGGGGGGATGGGGGAAGGATTGAAAGGGCAGTGGGTAAATCAGGGCGCTAGTCCTCATGAAATATTGGGATGGGGGCGTGGTTTAAGGCTACAAATTACCTCTTTTTTGTGGTAGCCTTCCATTACTTCTAATAAGCAACAAATAGTGTCTTCTCGGATTAAAAGAGTTGGAAGGGACCTTGGGGGTCATCTAGTCCAACGCCCCTGCCCAAGCAGGAGACCCTACGCCATTTCTGTCAGAGGGCAGCCCAATTCAGAATACCACCCACCCCCAAACTTATTTTCTGGGGACTCTTAACGACGACTGCGGCTGTTAGAAGTTAATGCAAAAAGAAAAACAAGATAAAATCGAGCTTGATGACCCACTTAATGACTGCCGGGCTCAATTACGGTCGTGGGATTACAGAACGAGAGAGAAGAGGTCCATCGTTGGACAGAGAGTTTTCACATCTGTCTGCAGATGTGAAGGAGGACGACTTCCCCACCTTGTGGTTCTTGGATAAGGCAGCAACACCGGCTGCCTTGCCCCCCCCCCCCTCCCCGGCAGCCCCCCTCCCCAATCTCCCCCAGCCGGGCATCTCCCACCTACCGTGCAGAGAAGCACAGCATTCTCAGCTGGGTTGTAGGACATGTTGAACACGGGAAATTTTGAGCCACTGCAAGAGAGAGAGAGAGAGAGACAATACAAATTATATTCCTAATCTTTAACACTTTTTTTTCCCAGCCATTGATTCAATTCACTTTTTATAAATAAACTTTTATTAATTTTCTACTGTTACATTTATTTAGGGCTTCATTAATATCATGTTGTCTGTTTTGTTCGCTTAACAATACAAATTATATTCCTAATCTTTAACCCTTTTTTTCCAGCCATTGATTCAATTCACTTTTTAAAAATAAACTTTTATTAATTTTCTACTGTTACATTTATTTAGGGCTTCATAAACATAATGTTCTCTGGATTATTTTGTTCGTTTAACAATACAAATTATATTCCTAATATTTAACCCTTTTTTTCCAGCCACTGATTCAATTCACTTTTTAAAAATAAACTTTTATTAATTTTCTACTGTTACATTTATTTAGGGCTTCATAAACATAATGTTCTCTGGATTATTTTGTTTGTTTAACAATACAAATTATATTCCTAATCTTTAACCCTTTTTTTCCAGCCATTGATTCAATTCACTTTTTAAAAATAAACTTTTATTAATTTTCTACTGTTACATTTATTTAGGGCTTCATAAATATTATGTTGTCTGTTTTGTTCGCTTAACAATACAAATTATATTCCTAATCTTTAACTCTTTTTTTCCAGCCATTGATTCAACTCACTTTTTAAAAATGATATTTTATTAATTTTCTACTGTTACATTTATTTAGGGCTTCCTAAACATCATGCTGTCTGGATTATTTTGTTTGTTTAACAATACAAATTATATTCCTAATCTTTAACCCTTTTTCCCCAGCCATTGATTCAATTCACTTTTTAAAAATGTTTTTGTCTAGTTTTGTTTTGCCTCTGTTAAATTATTTTTTTCCTCCCTTTTGGAGTTGGTATTTAATATTTATTTATTTATTTAAATAAAGTATTTAATTTTCTGAATAAAGTTAAAAAAAAAAAGAACGATAAAGAGAAAGAATCCGACAAATCGTCTCCCACTAAGGGGGTTTCCCCCCACCACACACACACAACGCCAATCGAAGGGGTCCACAGTGGATTCCCCCTCCGTCAAGGGATTCCGGCTGGTGGGATCAAAAGAGCTTGTTCTGCCTTGCTCCCATCCTCTGGAACATGGGGGGGGGGGGGGGGGAGATCTGCCCCCACGTCTTGGCCTTCCAGAAGGGCCCAAAGATCCAGCTATGCCAGCTGGCCCGAGGTCATGATGGGGAGGTGTCACTCTGGAGATGATTAATGGGCCAGGAACAAACGCAAACACACACAGCCCACCAGGCAGAATGCTCTCTCTCTCTCTTCCTGCCCATCTTTTGTCAATTTTAACTATTTAATCTTTTGTGGTTTTTAATGTTTAAAAGGCTTCATTTTGCTGTTTTTTAATTCGTGAGCAGCAGCCGAGAATGGCTTCTAGGCGAGATGGGCTGCATGAAAGTTTAATAAGCAGAGAAATCATAAATCTGGGCTCTCGCCTCCCAAAGATACCCGGAGGATTAGAGGGGACCCACCACCCAAATGGAACGCTGGGAAGGGAAGGAAGACGAAGCCCCCCCCCCCCCCCCGCATTCCCCCTCCCCTGTGGGCTGAACACTCTCCAGAAAGAGCATCGTCTCTTTGGCCGGGGAAGAGGACCGGGGGGGGGGGGGGGGGGGAGAGGGGGGCACAGAGCCAGACCGGAGCCTCAGCTGGGGTCCCATCTGCCTACTCAGAGCTGCTTAAGCATCTGCTACTCCTGCAGTCTGGCTCACTCGTCGCCTTTCAGCTGCCGTCCTCTGGAGGTTTCAACAGTCATCTAAAGGTTCAGGGGGAGATCTCCCCCCCCCCCACCCTCTCTCTCTCTCTCTCTCTCTCATCTATCTATCTATATCTATCTATCTATCTATCTATCTATCTATCATCTAATCTATCTAATTCTCTATCTCTCATCTCTTTCTCTCTGTGTCATCTCGCTCTCTCTATCTAATTATCTATCATCTAATCTATCTATCTGTCTAATTCTCTATCTCTCATCTCTCTCTCTCTCTCTGTGTCATCTATCTATCTATCTATCTATCTATCTATCTATCTATCTATCTATCTATCTATCTATCTATCATCTAATCTATCTGTCTATCTAATTCTCTATATCTCATCTCTTTCTCTCTGTGTCATCTCTCTCTCTAATTATCATCTAATCTATCTATGTCTAATTCTCTATCTCTCATCTCTCTCTCTGTGTCATCTATCTATCTATCTATCTATCTATCTATCTATCTATCTATCTATCTATCTATCTATCTATCTATCTTATCTATCTATCATCTAATCTATCTGTCTATCTAATTCTCTATCTCTCATCTCTTTCTCTCTGTGTCATCTCTCTCTCTAATTATCTATCATCTAATCTATCTGTCTAATTCTCTCTATCTCTCATCTCTCTCTCTCTGTCATCTATCTATCTATCTATCTATCGATCTATCTATCTATCTATCTATCTATCATCTAATCTATCTATCTAATTCTCTATCTCTCATCTCTTTCTCTCTGTGTCATCTCGCTCTCTCTATCTAATTATCTATCATCTAATCTATCTATCTGTCTAATTCTCTATCTCTCATCTCTCTCTCTCTCTCTCTGTGTCATCTATCTATCTATCTATCTATCTATCTATCTATCTATCTATCTATCATCTATCTAATTCTATCTATCTATCTATCATCTAATCTATCTGTCTATCTAATTCTCTATCTCTCATCTCTTTCTCTCTGTGTCATCTCTCTCTCTATCTAATTATCATCT
This sequence comes from Rhabdophis nuchalis, assembly GCA_039707465.1. Lineage (NCBI taxonomy): Eukaryota > Metazoa > Chordata > Lepidosauria > Squamata > Natricidae > Rhabdophis > Rhabdophis nuchalis. The sequence continues at coordinate 11,225,558 of CM077662.1, read as the reverse complement.
AATCTATCTATGTCTAATTCTCTCTCATCTCTCTCTCTCTGTGTCATCTATCTATCTATCTATCTATCTATCTATCTATCTATCATCTATCTGTCTATCTATCTATCATCCATCTATATCTATCTATCTATCTATCTATCTATCTATCTATCTATCTATCTATCTATCTATCTATCTATCTATCTATCTATCATCTAATCTATCTGTCTAATTCTCTCTATCTCTCATCTCTCTCTGTCATCTATCTATCTATCTATCTATCTATCTATCTATCTATCTATCTATCTATCTATCATCTAATCTATCTATCTAATTCTCTATCTCTCATCTCTTTCTCTCTGTGTCATCTCGCTCTCTCTATCTAATTATCTATCATCTAATCTATCTATCTGTCTAATTCTCTATCTCTCATCTCTCTCTCTCTCTCTCTGTGTCATCTATCTATCTATCTATCTATCTATCTATCTATCTATCTATCTATCTATCTATCTATCTATCTATCATCTAATCTATCTAATTCTATCTATCTATCTATCATCTAATCTATCTGTCTATCTAATTCTCTATCTCTCATCTCTTTCTCTCTGTGTCATCTCTCTCTCTATCTAATTATCATCTAATCTATCTATGTCTAATTCTCTCTCATCTCTCTCTCTCTGTGTCATCTATCTATCTATCTATCTATCTATCTATCTATCTATCTATCTATCTATCATCTATCTGTCTATCTATCTATCATCCATCTATATCTATCTATCTATCTATCTATCTATCTATCTATCTATCTATCTATCTATCTATCTATCTATCTATCTATCTATCATCTAATCTATCTGTCTATCTAATTCTCTATCTCTCATCTCTGTGTGTCATCTCTCTATCTATCCTATCTATCCTATCTATCCTATCTATCTATCTATCCATCCATCCATCCATCCATCCATCCATCCATCCATCCATCCATCCATCCATCCATCCATCTATCTCTATATATCAATTTATCTGTATTCATTTATCTGTCTGTCTGTCTGTATATCTATCTTTCCAAGGTCCTTTCCAGTTTCTGTTTCATTTCTATTCTATTTTATTCCATTCCATTCCATATTATTATTATTTCCTTATTCTATTCTCTTCTAATTCCATTCCATATTATTTATTCCTTATTCTATTCTATTTTATTTTTATTCCATATTATTATTATTAGCTGCGCATGCGCTAAGATGGAGTCGGTTCCTTGAGCACAGCTCGGGTCCGGGGCTATGTTAGATCGTGGAGGTTGCTGCTAGCCCCCGTTGTCCATCTCTGGGGGGCTAGCCTTGGCAAGCTGGATATTCTGCCGCCGAAATGGGACAAGTCTGGTCCCATTCGGTGAAGCGAGCGATTTGGACGGCGCGGAAGATGCGGGCGCGGAAGCCCTGTGGTGAGGTTGGAAGCCCTGTGGAGAGGCCGGAATGCAGGCGGCTGGATGGGTATAGGCCGCAGAGATCAAGGGAAGCTCTGAGAGGCCCCGAGTGGCTGTGAGGGACGAGCGAGGTGGGATTGGAAGCGGAGGTGAGAGCGTGGCCGTGTGGTGATCGAGGCTGAAGCCAGGCAGATGCCAGACCGCACAATGAGGAGGCCGGGCCGGAGCGTGTTGGACCATCGGGCAGCGCGAGGTATCATCAGACAGCGCTGCAGCCGCCTAGTCCGGGCCGTACCAGGTTTGAGCGGCCGAAGAGGCAATGGAGGGGGACGAGCAGGACGATTAAGTCGATGGCAAATACCATCTAGGAGAATGGCCTATGCTATTCCTCCCCCCCCCTCCCCCCCCCCCCCAGGACAGAAAGAGACTGGCATATCCCAGATTACCGAACGGGCCAGGCCGGGTGGAGAGGAAGAGGCCTAGGCCCGATGGCAAACCATCTTGCTGGGACAATTTATTACTAAGACTGAAAATATCTATTTATTGCTGCTCCCCCACCGTACCCCCCCCCCTCTCTTCCTCCGGGACTACCTATCCATTTTTATCATTTTTACCATCTATGTATTTTTATCATCTATTTATTATCTTTTAACATCAGATTTGTTTTATATGCTCTTCCTCTGCTGTAAATTGACTTGCTATTGACTTGCTATTTACCAACTTATGATACCTCCCTTTTAGAGCCAGGACTGTTTTATATACTATTGTATTCAAGGACAGATCTCCTCTGTCTGCGAGAGTCTCCCCTCTCGCAGCTGTGGCCCCCCGATCTATCTGGGGCCCACCTCAAGGATGGGTTGCTGAACCCAGAGAGGTGGGCAAAACGTAAGCTCAGGGGGTTTCTGGGTAATTTTTTAATCCGACTTTTAGGGGGTTCCAGGGAGGAGGGGGGGGGGATAGTCAGGCGGGAGGGCGACAGAAGCTGGCGGAAGTAGAGAAACGGAGGGGGAAGGGAGGGTTGTTTCCACTGAGGTATTTTCCATCAGTTCAGTCTTGGGGAGGGGCAGGGGCGGTGGGAGATGGGATGGACATTACCAGTTAGAGGACCGTGGCCGCTGGTTACGGGCGGTCACGCGCTCCAACCCCCCATACTCCCATCGCAGGCTAGGTGGGCAGGAACCACAGACCCGGGGCCCTAGGCTGATGATATGCAACGCCAGGTCCGTGGTAAAAAAAAGCCCCCCTCATCCGTGACCTTGTGTCAGAGGGGGACCCGGACCTGGTGGGTATCACGGAGACCTGGTTGGGCCACGAGGGAGGACTACCCCTCGTGGAAATGTGCCCACCAGGCTACCGAGCCTTCCATCAGCCTAGGGCCCTAGGGAGGGTTGGGGGGGGTGGGGATCATGGTTAGGGAAGGTCTTGAACCGAAGGAGACCACGATCCCCCAGACGACCGGGTGCGAGTCCCTCCTTGTGAAGTGGGGCCTAGGGAGGCAGTTGGGCGTGTTAGTTGTATACCTGGCTCCTCGCTATGCAACAACAGCCCTGCCCGAGCTCCTAGAGGTGATAGCCGAGGCGGCGGTGGAGACACCCAGACTACTGGTCATGGGGGACTTCAACCTGCCGTCAGTGGGTGAAACCTCTGGTGTAGCTCGGGAGTTCATGGCCTCCTTGACGGCCATGGACCTGACCCAGGTAGTTTTAGGCCCTACTCATGAGGGTGGACACACCCTGGACTTAATCTTCATCTCGGGACAGTGGAGTCGTGATCTGGGAATAGGGGATTTAGCCATCACACCCCTGTCATGGACAGATCACGCTCTCCTTCGGCTGGACTTTCCGATCGCCGCACCTCACTGTGAGGAGGTGGAACCAGACATTCCTATATGGTTCCGCCCCAGGATCCTGATGGACCCATTAAGGTTCCAGAAGGAGCTTGGGCCAATTCCGGTGGACTTGCCCCGCGACTCGACTGAGGACCTAGTGGCCGCATGGTTAGGAGCGGCCACGGGGGCCTTGGACCGAGTCGCGCCCTTGCGGCCTCTCTTGCAGCAACGAACCACCCTGGCCCCTTGGTTTTCCGAGGAACTTAGGGAGATGAAGCGCCACAAGAGATGCCTAGAGAACAGATGGAGATCTTCTCGCTCCGAAGCCGACCGAACACTAGTGAGAACCCATATTAGGACTTACTTAGTGGCGATAAGGGTGGCCAAGTGTGAGTATTGTGCCACTCTTATTGCATCCGCAAATAACTGCCCTGCCGCCCTGTTTGGGGTGACCCGCTCCCTCCTTCAACAGAGGCCGCGGGAAGCCCCTTTACAGGGTCGAGCAGAGGAATTTGGGATTTATCTGCAGGAGAAAATCACTCGGATTCGGAATGAGCTACCCTCCATCGAGAGTGGTCCAGTCGGACTGTCCGAGGCTTCTCTTGAGACACCATTCTGGGAGGAGTTTGACTTTGTTACTACCGAAGATATGGACAGGCTGTCAAAGAGACTTAAGGCGACCACATGTTTATTGGACCCGTGTCCCTCCTGGCTTGTACTGGCATCCTGGGAGACGACACGAGGCTGGCTCCAGGGCATTGTCAATGCATCTTTGAGTGAGGGGTCCTTGCCTGCCGTCTTGAAAGAGGCGGTAGTAAGGCCCCTCCTCAAGAAGCCGTCCCTGGATCCAGCATTATTAGAGAACTATCGTCCCGTCTCCAACCTCCACTTTCTAGTGAAGGTTGTTGAGAGTGTGGTGGCTCAACAGTTTCCGCGACACTTGGAGGAAGTTGATTATCTAGACCCGCGCCAGTCCGGCTTCCGACCCGGGCACAGCACCGAGACGGCATTGGTCGCGTTGGTTGATGATCTCTGGAGGGCGCGGGATAGAGGATATTCCTCTATCCTAGTCCTGTTAGACCTCTCAGCGGCTTTTGATACCCTCGACCATGGTATCCTATTGCACCGACTGGGGGGGTTGGGGCTGGGAGGCACCGTTTTGCGGTGGTTCTCGTCCTACCTCTCTGGTCGGTCGCAATGGGTGTTGGCAGGAGGGCAGAGGTTGTCCCCGAGGCCCCTCACATGTGGGGTTCCTCAGGGGTCGGTCCTCTCGCCCCTACTATTCAACACATACATGAAGCCGCTGAGTGACATCATCCGTGGTTTTGGGGTGGGATATCATCTGTACGCTGATGATACTCAGTTGTACATATCCACCCCAGACCACCCCAACGATGCCGTCGAGGTGATGTCCCAGTGTTTGGAGGCCGTACGGATCTGGATGGGTAGTAACAAACTCAAGCTCAACCCGTCCAAGACTGAGTGGCTGTGGCTTCCGGCACCCCGGTTCAGCCAGATTATTCCAACTCTGGCCATTGGGGGCGAAACACTGGCCCCCGTGGAGAGGGCGTGCAATTTGGGTGTCCTCCTGGATTCCCGGCTGTCCATGGAGGACCATGTGGCGGCCATGGCCAGGGGGGCCTTTCATCAGGTACGCCTGATGCGCCAATTGCGCCCCTTACTGGACCGGGCTGCCCTGCGCACAGTCACTCAAGCTCTCGTGACATCCCGACTCGACTACTGTAATGCTCTCTACATGGGGCTTCCCTTGAGGTGCACTCGAAAGCTACAGTTAGTCCAGAACGCAGCCGCGCGGGTGATTACGCGACCGCCCAGACACTCCCATATAACACCTATCCTGCGCGAGCTGCACTGGCTTCCTGTGGTCTTTCAAGGTTTTGACGACCATCTTTAAAGCGCTCCATGGCTCGGGACCTAGTTACATGCGAGACTGCCCCATACATCCCTCAGACCGATACGCTCCCACAGAGAGGGCCTTCTCAGGGTGCCGTCGACCGGACAGTGCCGACTAGCGACACCCAGGGGAAGAGCCTTCTCTGTGGCGGGCCCGGCCCTCTGGAACGACCTACCCCCTGAACTTCGGACCATCTCCGACCTCCGCCTCTTCCGCCAGTGTTTAAAGACACATTTGTTTCATCTAGCCGGCCTAGCATAGCCTCCAGAAATGACTATTTTAGACAGTTTTTAAATTTTGGGATTTTAATTTGGTTTTAGCGCAGGACGGTATTTAATCAGTTTTTAAATTTTTTACTTGATTTTGTTATGTATTTTTAAATTTTCCTGTGCGCCGCCCTGGGTCCTTTTGGAGAAGGGCGGGGTATAAATTTAATAAAATAAATAAAATTTATTCCTTATTCTATTCTATATTATTATTTATTCCTTATTCTATTCCATTCCTTATTCCATTCCATTCCATTCCATATTCTATTCTATTCTATTCTATTCCATTCTGTATTTCTATTCCATCCCATCCCATTCTTTATTCTATTCCTTCTTCTATTCTCATCAAGGCGGAAGGATGGTCCCAGGCAGGTGCACAGAGTGGAAAAGAAAGGCCCGAAAAGGCCCAGAGAGCCTTAGGGGTGTGTGTGTGTGTATGTGTGTGTGTGGGGGGGGGGGGTTGAGGGAATCCCACCCTCCTGTGTCCTAAAGGGAGGAGGAAGGAAAGACACCCCTCCCATCCCCCTGACCTTCTCAACTGCATCACAGCCACGTCTTTGGAGCTGTTGAAGTCCAGCTGGCGGAGGAAGCGGTCTTTGACGTAATAGAGCAGGTTCCCGTGCACGGCGTAAGCCGGCCTCTCGCGCTCCAGCTTGAAGACGATCATCCCTCCGTCGTGACCTGGAGGACAGAGCAGGGGAGAAACTTCCAGAAGGGCAGGGGGCACCTGGTTGACGGGGTGAACGCCGCGGGCTTCCTGACCCCCTTCGGCCAAATGTCGCGGGTGTGTGTGTGGGGGAGAGCTCGGTACTCTCTTGAGCTTGGCTGTTCGCTTGCCGACGTTTCATTGCCCACACTAGGTAACATCATCAGGGTAGAAGGGAGTGGGGTTTGCAGGAAGAGGAGGAGGAGGACTGTGGGACCCTCTCTGAGCTGGACTATGTGACTGAGTGGGAGTGGCTTGCCAGCTACGTGACTGAGTGGGAGTGGCTTGCCAGCTATGTGACTGAGTGGGAGTGGCTTGCCAGCTATGTGACTGAGTGGGAGTGGCTTGCCAGCTATGTGACTGAGTGGGAGTGGCTTGCCAGCTATGTGACTGAGTGGGAGTGGCTTGCCAGCTGACTGAGTGGGAGTGGCTTGGCAGTCATGACTGGGTGGGCGTGGCCAACTTGTAAAATGTGGTGAAACTCACTTAACAACGCTCTTGCTTAGCAACCAAAAGGTTGGCGCAGGAACTCTGGCATTTGAAGCACGCAAGTCTTAAAGCTGCCAAGCTGTGTCCTAGAGGTGGAGCTCTCGCCTCTCAATCAGGAGGCGGTGAGTTCGATCCTAGGTAGAGGCAGACGTAGGGTCTCCTGCTTGGGCAGGGGGTTGGACTAGATGACCTGCAAAGGTCCCTTCCAACTCTGTTAATCTGTTAAAAGTTATCAGACCCTTGCACCCGTAACCCAGGGGTGTTCAAACTTGACAGCTTGAAGACTTGTGGACTTCAACTCCCAGAATTCCTCCTCCAGTCATGTTGGCTCAGGAACTCTGGCATTTGAAGCACCCAAGTCTTAAAGCTGTCAAGTGACAAGACCCTCGCACCCCTCACCCTTTAGGGAACTCACCCCCCCCCGGGGGTGTTCAAACTTGACAGCTTTGAGACTTGGGGACTTCAACTCCCAGAATTCCTCCTCTCGCTCTTCATCTTGATGATGGGCGGACGGAGGGAGCTGGACCCGGTTCTAAACGGCCCTGGAGATTGATGGAGCCTCCTTCTATAGACGAGGCTAGAACTGGCAGGAACCCAGCCCTGTTTCAGCCCCACCTGAGGGTCCACCCCAAGAGATCCTTTACCTGCGGCGAAGAGGTTGAGATTCGGATGAGCCGCGAGCACCCAGAAGCGGTCGTGGTCCCTGCGGAAGGTCTGAACGCCCGTGCTGGGGATGGAGGGATGGAGGGAGGGTAGCAGAGAGAAATTCTTTTTAAATTTTAATTTATTTTCAATTTATATACCGCCCTTTTCACCAAAAGGGACTCAGGGCGGTGCACAGAAAGGTAAAACCCCACAATATACAAAATTTAAAAAACAATTAAACCAATACAGCTGTGCTAAAATTGAATAAATAGTTAAAACCATAAATAACGAATTAAAATAGTCCCTAATCTATGTCAGGCCGGCAAGACGAAAGAAATGAGCTTTTACCATCCGACGGAAGAGTCGTAGGTCCGTGATGGTACGGATATCGGGGGGGAGGTCGTTCCAGAATGTCGGACCAGCCACAGAGAAGGCTCTCCCCCTGGGGGTCGCCAGTCGGCATTGACCGGCTGACGGCACCCTGAGAAGGCCAACTCTGTGAGAGCGGACAGGTCGAAGGGAGGAATGTGGTAGGAGGCGGTCTCTCAAGTAACCAGGACCCGAGCCATGGAGCGCTTTGAAGATGGTAACTACCACCTTTAAGCGCACCCGGAAGACCACAGGCAGCCAGTGCAGCTCGCGCAGGAGAGGTGTTACATGGGAGTAACAAGAGACTCCCAGAATCCCCCGCGCGGCTGCATTCTGCACTAGCTGGAGCCTCCGGGTGCAGCTCAGGGGGAGCCCCATGTAGAGGGCGTTGCAGTAGTCTAGGCGGGAAATAACGAGGGCTGGCAATGAATCGTTTGGCTTGGGATTTAGGGATGGATAAAAGGAGGCGCAAAGAGGGTGGGGGCAAAAATTTTTTTAAAAGGGGGGTGGGCAAAGGACATGGAGCACACATTAACATCTCCAGATCTGTGGGGGAAGGATTGCATCGGTCTCGAAAGCCAACGAAGTTTCAAGGGTTCAACTGATCTTGATCAAGTGTTCCTCAAAATTGGCCACTTTTAAAGATAGCTGGAGCCAAAGTCACCCAGTCGGCTTTCAGGACTAAGGTGGTGTTAGGATATTCAGCCTTATATTGGGTTGACAATATATATGAGCCTATGTTCTTAATGAGTTATATAGCTTTAAGAACTCTGTTTGAATTCTGATTGGCTGTAATTATCAGCTCTACCATAAAGCAAGCTCAGAATCACAGTCCGTTCCCTTTTCGATCCCCTGTGCTGAGGAGCTGTGACTGAAGAAGGAGGAGGATTGTTTTGCATCACTGTAAGATAACTCTGTTTGATGAAGGACTGTTTTGGAAGTTAGAATCACTGGTCAGAAGAAGCATTTTAGTTGCTACAAAGTAAAGACTATTTATTGGTTGGAGAGGGTTAGGGAGGGTATGGGAGGGAATTATACTGGTACTTGATCTATGTAATACAGGTTGAAAGAACTGTAACTCCCTATCTCCTGGTGAGGGGCTCAAAGCCACCCAGCTAGATCGCCAGACCTAAAGGAGGACTAGAACTCCCTGTCTCCTAGTGATCTCCTGATGAGTGGCCCAACGTCACCCAGCCATCGTGCCAAAAACTGCAACTCCCTATCTCCTGGTGAGGGGCTCAAAGCCACCCAGCTAGCTTGCAGACCTAAAGCAGGACTAGAACTCCCTGCCTCCCAGTGATCTCCTGATGAATGGCCCAACGTCACCCAGCCATCGTGCCAAAAACTGAAACTCCCTATCTCCTGGTGAGCGGCTCAAAGCGGCCCAGCCAAGCTCGCAAACCTTAGCCAGGACTAGAACTCCCTGTCTCCTAGCGATCTCCTGAATATTAGCCCGTCACCCAGCCATCGTGCCAAAAACTGCAACTCCCTATCTCCTGCTGAGGGGCTGAAAGCCACCCAGCTAGCTTACAGACCTAAAGCAGGACTAGAACTCCCTGCCTCCCAGTGATCTCCTGAAGAGTAGCCCAACGTCACCCAGCCATCGTGCCAAAAACTGCAACACCCCATCTCCTGGTGAGGGGCTCAAAGTGACCCAGCTAGCTCGCCAGACCTAACGGAGGACTAGAACTCCCTGTCTCCTAGCGATCTCCTGATGAGTGGCCCAACGTCACCCAGCCATTGTGCCAAAAACTGCAACTCCCTATCTCCTGGTGAGGGGCTCAAAGTGACCCAGCTAGCTCGCAGACCTAAAGCAGGACTAGAAGTCCCTGCCTCCTAGTGATCTCCTGGTGAGGGGCTCAAACTGACCTAGCCAGCTTGCAGACCTAAAGCAGGACTAGAACTCCCTGTCTCCTAGCGATCTCCTGAAGAGTAGCCCAACGTCACCCAGCCATCCTGCCAAAAACTGCAACACCCTATCTCCTGGTGAGGGGCTCAAAGCGACCCAGCCAAGCTCGCAGACCTTAGCCAGGACTAGAACTCCCTGTCTCCTAGTATTTAGGCCAGCACCTGAATCACTTCCCCATTCACTACCCATCCGATCGCTGCCCCTCAGCTGAACAGCCCGCAGCTCTGGCCGGTCCAGCCGCTAGGGGTCCCCGTGGGGGGCGTGGGTGGGGACGGGGAGAGGGCCCAGGTGCAAAAAGGACCGCTTACCGCTTGGACATGTCCCAGACCCGGATGCTCTTGTCCTCCGAATTGCTCAGGATGAGCTCCTGCCGAGGGTGGAAGACGGCGCAGGAGACGTTGTTGTAATGGCCGCGGCAGGTGTCCACCTCCCAGGCTTTGGATTCTGTGGGGGGAGGGAGGGAGGCACAGCGGTCAGCGGGAAGTGGACATAGGGAAGGGAGAGGCAGAAGAGGGGGCTGTGGTGCCCAGCGGATGGGAAGCTGCCTTGGGACCGTTCTAGCAAGAGGTCCACGTGCACCCACGTCCTGCCCTGCCCGCTGCTTTTGCAGGACTTCCCCATGCCATAAAACAGGGGTCTCCAACCTTGGCAACTTTAAACCTAGTGGAGTTCAACTCCCGGAATTCCCCAGCCAGCAAAGCAACAAATAGGCAGACTAGATAGATAGATAGATAGATAGATAGATAGATAGATAGATAGATAGATAGATAGATAGATAGATAGACAGACAGACAGACAGACAGACAGACAGACAGACAGACAGACAGACAGACAGACAGACAGACAGACAGACAGACAGACTAGATAGACAGATAGATAAGATAGATAGATAGATAGATAGATAGATAGATAGATAGATAGATAGATAGATAGATAGATAGATAGAGTTTTGATACAGGCAGACTAGATAGATAGATAGATAGATAGATAGATAGAGATAGATAGATAGATAGATAGATAGATAGATAGATAGATAGATAGATAGATAGATAGATAGATAGATAGATAGATAGATAAGATAGATAGAGTTTTGATACAGGCAGACTAGATAGATAGATAGATAGATAGATAGATAGATAGATAGATAGATAGATAGATAGAGATAAGATACAGGCAGACTAGATAGATAGATAGACAGTTAGATTAGATTACAGATCTTCTCCTCCACCTCCTCCTCCTCCCGCAGGCCACGGCCTAATGCCCAAATCCCCCAATTCTCTTGAAACCAGGCCAGAGACCAGCTGAGTGAGCGAAGGGCGGACGTGCCCACCGATCTGGAGCTTTACATTCTTGCACTTTGCAAAAATATATATATATATTAAAATAAAGAAAAGGTGGGAGGGGGAAGAGGGATTTACCGTTCATTCTCCAGATCTTGACTTGTCGGTCATCAGCCCCCGAGACGATGAGGGGCATGGTGGGGTGGAAGGCCGCCCAGTTGACCCCACGATCGTGTCCCTAAAACACACACAAACACACACACACACAAAAGAAGAGCTTCACAATCAGGGTGCTGGATTGGGGTGCAGATCTTTTTTTTTAAAGTTTTTATAAAACAACTTTATAAAAAGTTTTTATAAAACAAAAATACGAAAAGGAAAAAAAAACCATCATTCTACATTGTATCCTGCGGAAAGCGTGTTGACTGGTTACCCATAACTCTTGTGCGTTTCTTGAACCATCATTGCTCGTAAGCGATCTCAACTTATAGATTTTAAGTCAAAAAGTTCATTTATTCTATATCTTAATATTATTATACCAAAAATTCTCCTCTAATATTCCATATTTAGTTTATCTTCTTCTTGTGCGTTTCTTGAACCATCATTGCTCGTAAGCGATCTCAGCTTATAGATTTTAAATCAAAAAGTTCATTTATTCTATATCTTAATATCATTATGCCAAAGGTTCTCCTCTAATATTCCATATTTAGTCTATCTCCTTCTTCAGACAAGTCTTACTTAGCCATAACCACATAATGGCATCCATTGTCTATTCCAAAAAAGTCTCCCCTGGTATTTCACCCTGGAAACGTATTCTGCATAAAAATCGATTTATGTTGTTTCTAGCCCCCTCTTTTTTTTATTAAACAATGCCCATTAATATTCCTTAATAGTTAACTGGAAATCTTTTGCCATTTATATCCAACCTCATAAACATACACTTATTCCCATACTTACAGACCTACGTACATACATACATACATACATGTATACATACACATATATCAATGTTTATGTCAGAGCACCTGGTATGCCCAAATATGGGAGGGAGGGAGCTTTCTGCTATTCATTTTGCCTTTCAGCTCCAACCTAGGAGCCTTCCAGGCAGGAAACCATTTTGTGTTGCATTCGTGCTGATAGATAAATAAATAAAGGGAGACTAGGATAGATCTATTTCCAGCTGTTTAGCTCTCATCAGATAGCCATACCCCTGCTGGGATTCGAACCAGGGCTGTATTACATGTTAGGCAGTTGTATTAGCCTCTAAGCCTATATCTATCTATCTATCTATCTATCTATCTATCTATCTATCTATCTATCTATCTATCTGGCAGCTGTCTTAACCATTAGGCCATGCGTTCTACTCCCTTATCAGCTGAGCCAGGGAAATAAGTCAGTGCTTATGTCAGAGTACCTGGTATGCCCAAATATGGGAGGGAGGAAGCTTTCTGCTATCCATTTTGCCTTTCAGCTCCAACCTAGGAGCCTTTCAGGCAGGAAACCATTTGTGCTGATAGATAAATAAATATCATAGTCTCCCTTTATTTATTAATCTACCTATCAGCACAAATGCATACACATATACGTATATATCATCTATTATTATTGCATTGCTCTTATTATGACTCATTGTGTATTAACTAAATTGTTTTAAATTGTTTTAAATTGGTTTTAGGGATATTGTTTTAATGTATTAAATTTTTTAGCACAGGGATATTAATTTAATTTGGTTTTATATTTTGTACATTGTTGTTTATATATGTTTTTTAAATTGCCTGTGCACCGCCCCGAGTCCCTTTTGGGAAAGGGTGCGGTATATAAATCAAATAAACTAAACTAAACTAAATAAACTAAACTAGTAATTCTTCAATAACAATCTAAAACAATCTAAAGTTTGCTAAAATTCTCCCCTATTTTGTTAAGCAACATCAGATCTTGATAGGCGGTTTATCCAGGCTGGCTGGAGAATTCGGCCCAAAATCTTAAAACGGACGTTTGTTGGGACACCCCTGGTCTAAGACCTTGAGGTCATCTTCTCTCCCCAAAAGGGCCAGGTGTGCAATGCCGTCCTACACAACGGGCCCGCAACACAGCTGGGTTCCTGGTCAGCCTTTGAGGCCCACCCCTAACGCCAATCACTCAAAAAACATCGGTCAACGTTGCCTTTTATTTCCCAACGAGCCGATAAGCTGGCCTTCCCCGGGTATTTATTTATAGGGGGGAAATGAGGGGAGCCCCCTTGTGGAGTACTCTGAAGCCATGTTAACCATGTCAACTCCACTGCCCTGCACAGCAGAAGCCATTTTATAGCAGTACGGTAGAAGCCATTTAAAGGCACAACAGGCTGTATCTTAGAGCACACACCCCAAGCGGTGTTAAGGGTGTCTTACCCCCAACAGTATTTGTTTCCAGAGAGTAATTCATCCGTGTACCAAGTTTGGTTGAAACTGCTCGAGTTCCAGAGTTATGCTGAAAAAAACTCTCTCTCTCTCTCTCTCTCTCTCTCTCTCTCTCTCTCTCTCTCTCTCTCTCTCTCTCACACACACACCCACACACACAGCTAGATAGATAGATGATTGATAAGTAGGTAAGTAGATAGACAGACAATAGATATATAGATAGATAGATAGATAGATAGATAGATAGATAGATAGATAGATAGAGATAGATAGATAGACGGATGGATAGAGAGAGATGGATGGGTAGGTAGATGGATGGATGGAGATAAATGGATGGATGGAGTTAGATGGATGGATGGATGGGTAGATAGATAGACGGGTGGATGGATGGAGAGAGAGAGAGAGGGATGGGTAGATAGATGGATCGATGGGTAGATAGATGGATGGATGGGTGGAGATAGATGGATGGATGGAGATGGATGGATGGATGGATAGACGGATGGGTGGATGAATGGATGGGTAAATAGATGGATGGAGAGAGAGAGAGATGGATGGGTAGATAGATGGATGAATGGATAGATGGATGGAGATAGATGGATGGATAGATAGATGGATGGGTGGGTGGATGGATGGAGAGAGAGATAGACGGATGGGTAGATAGATGGAACGATGGAGAGAGAGGGATGGATGGGTAGATGGTTGGATGGATAGATAGATGGATGAATGGATAGATGGATGGAGAGAGATGGATGGATGGATAGACGGATGGATGGGTGGGTGGGTGGGTGGATGGATGGAGAGAGAGATAGACGGATGGGTAGATAGATGGATGGAGACAGACAGACAGAGAATTCTAATAGAAGGGTGCCTTCCTCCTCCTCCTCACCTACCCACCCACCCCCAACCCCAGAGTACCTCGAGGACGTGCTTCACCACAGCGTCCGTGGTGCCAAAAAGGTCCACGCCGGTGATGCCCCGGACCTCGGACTCCACAGCTCCGGGAGATAAATTCTTCTTCCTTAGACCTTTGGGGCAGGAGAGGGAGCGTGTGGGGCAGAGGAAGTAAAGACCACGTTAATCACGAAAAGCGAAAGCAGCGAAGGACGGAAGGAAGGAAACGTTCCTTTGGCTTTCTGAGCCAGACGGACAACGGGGAAAAGGCGTCACAGGCCGAACCGCTCTCATGAAGCTCCGTCCGGGGGGGGGGGGGGGGGGGAGGGGAAAGGGGTTCCTAAGCGGACTGGAGATTCGCCAAGCCACTCAACCTCTGCAACCAGGAAAAGGGAAGACAGCAATCGAGGCTCAAGTGTGGCTTCATCCCCTGGAGCAGGGGCCGGCAACCTTAAAACACTCAAAGAGCCACAAATGTCCTAACCGAAAGCCCACCCATTCAATTCTGGAGCTGATCGGATGTCCGGTTTCCCCACCATAGAGTCCCCTCCTAGCACGGCCCCCTTTTTCCTCTGCTAACTGGAAGTCCGGTTCCCCCACCATAGAGTCTCCTCCTAGCACGGCCCCCTTTTTCCTCTGCTGACTGGAAGTCCGGTTCCTCCACCATAGAGTGTCCTCCTAGCACAGCATCCTTTTTCCTCTACCTGTCCTAAACGAAAGCCTCCCATTCAATTCTGGAGCTGATCGGACGTCTGGTTCCCCCACCATAGAGTCTCCTCCTAGCACGGCGTCCTTTTTCCTCTGCTGACTGGAAGTCCGGTTCCCCCACCATAGAATCTCCTCCTAGCACGGCCCCTTTTTTCCTCTGCTGACTGGAAGTCCGGTTCCCCCACCATAGAGTCTCCTCCTAGCACGGCGTCCTTTTTCCTCTACCTGTCCTAACCCAAAGCCCTATCCATTGTGGAGCTGACCAGAAAACCCACACCTTGCCATAGAGTCTCCTCCTGGGGTGCCCTGATTCCCCTCCCCCCAAAATCGGAAGCTCCTCTCAAAATTGTGGCGCCGACTGACCACAGGGAGCTGCAGCAGGGAGACGAAAGAGCCACATGCGGCTCCAGAGCCACATGCGGCTCCTGAGCCACATGCGGCTCCTGAGCCATGGATTGCTGACCCCTGCCCTGGAGGATAAGGCTTGAAAGGATAACGCAGTACGGAGGTTGATGGGCCTCAGATCTTCCAGCCACATTTGGACACGGAGAGGTGGAGGAGGAGAAAACCAGGAGGGAAGAGTTGACGGTGAACATGACGGGGTAGGGGGAAAGGATCAGAGAGGCACTTCCGAAAAGAGATCCGCAGATCCGGGATCCACCTGGGAAGCGGAGTCAAGGGCAGGAGGAGCCACACAGAGATACCTGCTCGGGGAGAAACCAAGGCATCACGGAACGCTTTCCGGGTCGAGAACCGAGCAACGGATGGGAAATTTCTGAGCTCGCTACGCAAATCAAGAGGGAAACGGAAACACGTACAGAATGAACCAGCTCTGGCATGTGGGGAGGGGGTGGGGGTGGTGGATGAACGAGGAGGGGAGGAGAGAGAGAGAGAGAGAAAAAAAAGGGGCAGGCAGGAGTAGGGCGGGAGGAAATTAGGCAGGCGTGGAGCTGTTAAAGAGGGGACGGGTGAATCCGCCTGTCTGATAGTCAAGAAGAGGACGTTAAAAGTGACGTTAACATTCCATTCCAAGCCAAAGCAAAGGGTTAGAAGCCAGGCTGAGAGGGGTTAGGCCACGCACCCACCCACCCACCAGGCCCCTTTGGTTATTTGGAGCGTGTCCCCCCTAAATCAGGGGTGCCCAGCCTTGGCTCCTTCAACTCCCAGAATCCGCCAGCTGGCCAAGCTGGGAGTTGAAGCCCACAAGCCTTCTAAGGGGCCACCGATGGGCACCCCTGTCCCTGCCATTCACTTCGTAGGACTTCCCTCTTTCCCAGCCTAATAGAAAGATGCCCGCCCGAGCCCAGATCTTGAGGGTGGAAGCTCCCGGGTTAAGAGCGCAGCCGCTGAGGCCCAGCCGTTGGGTTAGGCCAGGGGTGGGCAAACTTTGCAACTTGTAAGTCTGAAGGACTCCAGCCAGCAAAGCTACACATCTTGTATAAATTGCAACCTCTATTAAATGCAACACAGAGAGGTGTGTCCTTTAGACCATGGCTCTCCAACCTTTGCAACTTTAAGTCTGAAGGACTTCAGCTCCCAGAATTCTCCAGCCAGCTTTGCTGGTTGGAGAAGTCTGGGAGCTGAAGTCCTTCAGACTTAAAGTTGCAAAGGTTGGAGATCCCTGGCCCAGGCCCTGACACTGACAGCTTTGCTGGCTGGAGAAGTCTGGGAGCTGAAGTCCTTCAGACTTAAAAGTTGCAAAGGTTGGAGACCCCTGGCCCAGGCCCTGACACTGACAGCTTTGCTGGCTGGAGAAGTCTGGGAGGTGAAGTCCTTCAGACTTAAAAGTTGCAAAGTTTGCCCACCCCTGGGTTAGGCAGTCAACCACCTTGCTGCTGGAATGTCATTCATTACACCCGCCTTCCCACTCCGGGATTAGAAGAACGCAGAGAGTTCAACAGAGGTTATTTTCCCCAATCCTGGAAAGTCGCGGTTAGTTTGACAAGCATCGTTACGGCATGCAAAAAGCCCCCTGGAAGACAGGCCCAAATGGGTTGCCGTTGCCCTCTCTCTCTCTCTCTCTCTCTCAGCAGGGGCTTACCCCCACCCTGCCCTACGAGGGAAGTGGGGAGCTGCCAGTCTATCGGGAACCTGTCAAATTGGCAAGGACTTGGTGCAATTGCAATTCTGAGCTGCATCGGGAATTCCACCCAATAAAAAGCAAAAAAAAATATTAAAAATGCAGAAACTTCCCCACTGAGTCCCAATCTCCACTCAATCCTCAGTCCGGGGACTCCAAACTCCATCTTCCTCCAGCTGCAGGCACCTTCCCTCTTCCCACGGGGAGGAATGCCCCCTAGACATAACATTCCCTCCTCCCCCACTTATCTTTACTTATAACTTGCAAAGCGTTGCCCATCCATCCCGTTAGCTGAAACAGGGAGGCTTCCGAGGTTATTTAGCCGGGAATGAAAACGAAAGGAAACTTCTATCAAGATGATTTTTCCCGCAAGAGCGTCCCGCTTAAAAGCATCTTGTCCCAAAGGGGCTTGCTTTGTTGTTGTCTTTTCTTGAAGATGTTTCGCTTCTCGTCTTAAGAGGCGTCTTCGGTTCCAGAAGCTTCGGGAACGGAAGAGGTTTCTCGGACGAGAAGCGAAAAGAGCTGGAGGGCCGGGAATCTCCCAAGACCCGTGTGAGAAGAGCGGCTGGATGGAGCTGAACCATCGGGTTGAACCAGGTGGCCAAGACGGTGGAAAAAAAACATCGACTGAGCAGCTCCAGAAGTGTGAAAAACCCCAGGGGACGTTTTCCAGGCCTTTGAAGGCATTTCAGGGGGTTTGGGGCTCTGCTGAGAGAGAGAGAGAGGGGCAAAGCTCCCCGCATGGGTGCTGACGGAGGACTCATGCCAAGCACAGCCTCTTCGCCACCCCCTCCCCTTCCCTCCCCCCCACCCCGACACAGCTGGGTCATCTCTGAATGTGTGCCACAAAACCCCCAGCAACCCACTAGGCCAAGAACTGCAGTTGAGAAAGCATCTCTCTCTCTCTCTCTCTCTCTCACACACACACACACACACTCACAAACAATCGAGGGCTAAATCTCGTCTCTAACTCGGCATGCGCAGAACCCTCTGCCACATCTATTCATCTCCATCCCTGCCTTTGATCCCCAGATCTAGGGAGGGGCTTCTCTAGCAGCGGTAGCTCTCCCGTCCCAAGGACTGGACCATAGATTTCCACTGCTCTCCTCTCCTCTGCCATATCTATTCATCCCCGCCCCCTGCCTTTGATCCCCAGAGCTCGGGTGGGGCTTCACTAGCAGCGGTGGCTCTTCCGTCCCAAGGACCGGCCCATAGATTTCCTCTGCTCTCCTCTCCTCTGCAACATCTATTCATCTCCACCCCCCTGCCTTTGATCCCCAGAGCTAGGGAGGGGCTTTGCTAGCAGCGGTGACTCTTCCGTCCCAAGGACCGGCCCATAGATTTCCTCTGTTCTCCTCTCCTCTGCCACATCTATTCATCTCCGCCCCCTGCCTTTGATCCCCAGAGTTCGGGTGGGGCTTCGCTAGCAGCGGTGGCTCTTCCATCCCAAGGACCGGCCCATAGATTTCCTCTGCTCTCCTCTGCCACATCTATTCATGTCCGCCCCCTGCCTTTGATCCCCAGAGCTAGGGAGGGGCTTCACTAGCAGTGGTGGCTCTTCCGTCCCAAGGACCGGCTCATAGATAGTGTTGGGAATATCTCCTTTTCCTCTCACACTCTATTCTGCCCACCCTCATTTCTTCACCTTTTTAAACTCCTATTTCACTCTTCACAAACACATCTTTTTTTAACAATCTGTTTCATTGTGAATTGGAGAGCGGTCATCCTACAACCGGTGACAAATTTAAATGTTCTAACATTGAGGAGGCTCACCAACCCCTCCCAGATGGTCAAGGAAGGAAGTTCGGTACAAAACTCCAGCCTTTCACTCAGGGCTGGTGAAACTTTTCGGCACCGAGTGCCGAAACGGGAGCGCACACACGTGTGGGGCGAGTACCAGAAACCGGAAGAGCAGCTCCCCTGTGCGAGCTTCCGGTTTCTGGCATGTTCATGTGTGCCGGTCACCTGGTCTTCCAATTTCTAGCGCATATGTGCGTGCAAAGAACACCTGGCCAGCCCACATGTGCTCGCTGGAACTTGGAAGAGTAACAGGCGACAGCCTATGTGCCTGGAGAGATGTCTCTGCCACTTCTGCCACGCGTGGTCATAGGTCATCGCTCTAGCTAATTTGGGGGCCTTGCTATCCCCATCCTGTCCATCTCTCCTTCCGTTCCTCTGGCGCTCCAGTCTCGCTCTGGGTTTCACACCAACTGCAGTTCTTAGCGCAGTCCCGTTGCTGGATTCCCCCCGCTTGACCTGAGCAGCTCACCAGAAATATCCCAAACTCGCACAGTCTGGTCCAAGCTGGCCGAGACGACCAGGTCCTCGGATGGATGGAACTGGGCGCACATCACATAATGGTTATGCCCGGTCAACACGCTAGAAAGAAGAAGAAACAAAGGCAGAAGAAATTGGTCCTCTGGTGATTCAAGACAAACGGTCATCATGAACAGCAGAGAGTAGCTGCGGCTCAGGACTGTCCTCTGGGTGTTCAATGGCTGCTCTCTGAACTTGGCTCTTTTCTTGCAGATGCTTCATTAGCAAAACCAGGGAACGCCACTCATGAAGCCCACCGAGCTCAGGGAGCATCAAGGACCTCACATCCATGGGACTTTCCTTCAAAGCTGCGCCTACAAGCCTCTCAACACTGGAAAGGTGTGCTGGGAAAGCTATGGTAGTAGAGGCAGTCCTCACTTACTGACTGGTTGCTAAGCAGTCGGTCAACATTAGGAAGAATTGTCCCTAGAGCTACTTATATTATATTATAATTTGGCACAAGGAACCCTTGGTTGCCCTCTGACACCACTGGATGACCTCGCCAGATCTTGCTGCTTTAGCCAAGTAAGGAAGATTCTCAGAGATGATTCACACCCTGATGAGTGTCTCTTGGCACTTCGACCATCGGGCAGAAGACGTCAAAGTATAGCCAGCCGAACAAACAGGTTTAAAGATACTTTCTATCCATGGGCTGTGAGACTTGTAAATACAGCCAGGAAGTATTTCCCAGGTATTTACAACTAGGAAGCAGTTCCCAGGTAGAAAGGAAGCTGGACGTGTGCTTGTCTCTACATCAGGGGTATCCAACCTTGGCAATTTTAAGACCTGTGGACTTCAATCCCCAGAATTCCTCAGGCAGCCATGATGGCTGGGGAATTCTGGGCGTTGAAGTTCATGAACCCTGGGCCCTCTCTAACAAAATGAAATTCAAGGTAATCTTAATCTTTATTGGTAGAGAAAAGTCAAGTCTTACCCTTAGGCAAGAAAACCCCCAAAGGACACTTATAGGGACTGGGTGAAACCAGGTTTAATAGCAGCGACTCTGAGGGAGATCTTGGGATCTTAGTGGACAACCAGCTAAATAGGAGCCAGCAGCCAAAAAAGCCCATGCAATCCTAAATTGCATTAACAGAGGGATGCAATCAAGGTCAAGGGTGGTGGTGCTACTACTACTCCATAAACCCTCAGTAAGGCCATACGTGGAGTCCTGCATTCAGTTTTGGTCTCCACACTATTAAAAAAAGGTTGAGACTCTGGAAACAGGGCAGAGAAGAGCAACCAGGAAGAGGAGGGGGCTGGAGACTCAAACAGATGATGGACGACTCCAGAAACTGGGCCTTGCTGGTCTAGGGAAGAGAAGGACCAGGGGAGACAGGAGAGCATCTTCCAATACTTGAGGATCTGCCCCAGAGAGGAGGAAGAGGGTCAAGCTCTTCTCCAAAGCACCTTTGAAGGCCAGAGAAGGAAGAATGGATGGAAACTGACCAAGGAGAGATTCAACCTGGGAATAAGGAGGGATTTCCTGACAGGGAGAACCATCCACCCATGGAACAGAAGTTGCCTTCGGAAGTTGTGGGAGCTTCATCCCTGGAGGCTTTCAAGAGACTGGACTGCCTTCTGTCAGAAATGGCGGAGGGTCTCCTGCTTGGGATGGGGAGTTGGACTAGATGACCTCAAAAGTCCCTTCCAATTCTGTCAATCTGAATCGATCTAAGATGATCAAAGTCTTGGAGAGTAAAACCTATGATGAACGGTTGCAGGAACTGGGCCTGGCTGGTCTACGGAAGAGAAGGATCAGGGGAGATAAGAGAGCATCTTCCAATATCTGAGGGGCTGCCCCAGAGAGGAGGAAGGGGGTCAAGCTATCCTCCAGAGCCCCTTTGAAGGCCAGAGAAGGAAGAATGGATGGAAAGTGACCAAGGAGAGATTCAACCTGGGAATAAGGAGGGATTTCCTGACAGGGAGAACAATCAACCCATGGAAGAGAAGTTGCCTTCAGAAGTTGTGGGAGCTTCATCCCTAGAGGCTTTCAAGAAGAGGCTGGACTGCCCTCGGTCAGAAAGGGTGGAGGGTCTTCCTGCTTGGGCAAGATGACCTACAAGGCCCCTTCCAATTCTATTAATCTGTAATGGCTGTAATTCTGACCAATTGCAATTGTAGGTCAAGTACTGCCTCCAACTGTGTGTTATCACCCAATCAATTATCAAGACTCTCCTCTCCAGATACTCAACCTGATCAATGCATCAAACCCCCAAAGTCTTGCTTTTGTAGCCAATATTGAAAAAAGCTGCAGGCGGTTCTCAGCTTTAGGAGCACAACTGGGAGTAGAATTTCTGGGGCTAAGCAAAGCAGTTGTTAAGTGAGTCATGCTGGACTCTACCACCTTGGTTTTTTTCCGTCACCACTTTTAAGCGAAGAATTGAGGTTAAGGGAATCACGTGGTTGTTAAATGAATCTCCACCTGCCAGAAATATGGTTGTAATCAAGCACCTGAATTTTGATCATGCGACCATTGGGGGCTACGACGGTTATAAGGCTGGAGCTGGTCACAATTTTTTCCCCCAGTGCCGTCGTAACTTTGAATGGTTGCTAAAATTAAATTAAATTAAGTTGAGGACTCCCTGTTGCAGATACATGCAGAGGAGTGGCCCGCCATCTGTATGGGTACAAGGGGGCTGTGTGGCTGTAGAATACAGCATAACAGAGTTGGAAGGGACCTTGGAGGTCTTCTAGTCCAACCCCCTTGCTCAAGCAGGAGAGCCTTCCAGAATAACAGAGCTGGAAGGGATCTTGGAGGTCTTCTAGTCCAACCCCCTTGCTCAAGCAGGAGAGCCTTCCAGAATAACAGAGCTGGAAGGGACCTTGGAGGTCTTCTAGTCCAACCCCCTTGCTCAAGCAGGAGAGCCTTACAGAATAACAGAGCTGGAAGGGACCTTGGAGGTCTTCTAGTCCAGCCCCCTTTGCTCAAGCAGGAGAGCCTTACAGAATAACAGAGCTGGAAGGGACCTTGGAGGTCTTCTAGTCCAGCCCCCTTTGCTCAAGCAGGAGAGCCTTACAGAATAACAGAGCTGGAAGGGATCTTGGAGGTCTTCTAGTCCAACCCCCTTGCTCAAGCAGGAGAGCCTTCCAGAATAACAGAGCTGGAAGGGACCTTGGAGGTCTTCTAGTCCAACCCCCTTGCTCAAGCAGGAGAGCCTTACAGAATAACAGAGCTGGAAGGGACCTTGGAGGTCTTCTAGTCCAGCCCCCTTTGCTCAAGCAGGAGAGCCTTACAGAATAACAGAGCTGGAAGGGACCTTGGAGGTCTTCTAGTCCAGCCCCCTTTGCTCAAGCAGGAGAGCCTTACAGAATAACAGAGCTGGAAGGGACCTTGGAGGTCTTCTAGTCCAGCCCCCTTTGCTCAAGCAGGAGAGCCTTACAGAATAACAGAGCTGGAAGGGATCTTGGAGGTCTTCTAGTCCAACCCCCTTGCTCAAGCAGGAGAGCCTTCCAGAATAACAGAGCTGGAAGGGACCTTGGAGGTCTTCTAGTCCAACCCCCTTGCTCAAGCAGGAGAGCCTTACAGAATAACAGAGCTGGAAGGGACCTTGGAGGTCTTCTAGTCCAGCCCCCTTTGCTCAAGCAGGAGAGCCTTACAGAATAACAGAGCTGGAAGGGACCTTGGAGGTCTTCTAGTCCAACCCCCTTGCTCAAGCAGGAGAGCCTTCCAGAATAACAGAGTTGGAAGGGACCTTGGAGGTCTTCTAGTCCAACCCCCTGCTCAGGAAGGAAACCCTAGAGGCCTCTCTGTGGGAACGCCTGCCACTGCCCCAGCTCAGGCAGCTGGTCGTCGGTGCTCTGGCACACCGCATTTTCCAGATTGGGCACCCTGTGCCTAAAAGGTTCGCCATCACTGCCCTAGACCATTTCAGGCAAACGGCTGTCCAATTCTTAAAAACCTCCTGTGTTGGAGCAGCCACGATTTCTGGTGGAAAGCTGTTCCACTGGTTAATTGTTCTGTCAGGAAGTTTCTCCTCAGTTCTAAGTTGCTTCTCTCCTTGATTAGTTTCCACCCATTGCTTCTTGTCCTGCCCCCAGGTGCTTTGGAGAATAGCTTGACTCCCTCTTCTTTGGGGCAACCCCTGAGATATTGGAAGAATGCTATCCGGTCTCCCCTAGTCCTTCTTTTCATTAAACTAGACGTACCCAGCTCCTGCAACTGTTCTTCCTATGTTTTAGTCTCCAGTCCCTAAATCCTCTTTGTTGCAGATTAACAGAGTTGGAAGGCACCTTGTAGGTCATCTAGTCCAACCCCCTGCCCAAGCAGACCCTACACCATTTTTGTCAGACAGCAGCCCGGTCTGTTCTTGAAAGCCTCCAGTGATGACACTCCCAAAAATTCTGAAGGCAACGTCTCTTCCATTGGTTTGCTCTCACTGTCAGGAAATCCCTCCTTATTCCCAGGTTGAATCTCTCCTTGGTCACTTTCCATCCATTCTTTCTTCTCTGGCCTTCAAAGGGGCTTTGGAGAATAGCTTGACCCCCTTCCTCCTTTCTGGGGCAGCCCCTCCAATATTGGAAAACTGCTCTCCTGTCTCCCCTGGTCCTTCTCTTCCCTAGACCAGCCAGGCCCAGTTCCTGCAACCGTTCTTCGTATGTTGTAACCTCCAGTCCCCTCATCATCCTGGTTGCTCTTCTCTGCCCTCTTTCCAGAGTCTCCACAACCTTTTTACATTATGGCAACCAAAACTGGATGCTGTATTCCAAGTGTGGCCTTACCAAGGCATTATAAAGTGGTATTAACACATTTCCAGCCTCCCCAGCTGTAGCCTTCACACAAGCATTCTGTTTAGGATCTCTTAAGCCAGTGATGGCGAACCTATGGCATGGGTGCCACAGGGAACCATTTTTAGGGCATGCAAAGCGTGGCCCTGTCAGCTCCAGCGCGCTTGTGTGTGCTGGCCAGCTGATTTAGGCCTTCTTTTGAGGCCATTTTTCGCCCTCTGGAGGCTTCAGGGAAGCTCCTGAGGGCTCTGGAGGTGGGGGGGAAGGCTGTTTTCACCCTCCACTGGCTCCTAGAAAGCCTCTGGAGCCTGGGGAGGGCGAAAAAAGCATGCCAAAAGCAGGGGGTCACGCACATGGCATTATGGGTGTGGCACGCCCATGCACGGCCCCCCCTGCATTCCCCCCACTTTTGGCACGCGAGCCAAAAAAGGTTCGCCATCACTGTCTTAGGCAGTGACCAACAACAGCTGGAGCGGGCAGAGAAACTTCTGCAAACCACGAAACAGAAACAATTTTAATTCTAAAAAGATTTCTGGGGAAAGGAGGGCAGTGAAGGTTACCAAACGCAGGTTCTGGACTGCCAGTTCCACACCCGGATGGTCTGGTCATCGGACGCACTGAGGATCCAGGGATATTCCTAGAAAGAAGAGACACAAGACGGCAGTGGTGAAATCTAAATCCCCCAGCCCACCGGTTCTGTGGGCGTGGCTTGGTGGGGAAGGGTTGTCATGTGACCTGGCAGGCGTGGCCAATTTTTCTTCTTCTTCACTTTCAGCTTTTTTTTTGGGGGGGGGGGGGGGGGGCTTTTTAAAGCATTTTTCCCCTGCTGGTTTGCCCGGAAAAAAAATAGCTTTTTTTTTTTGGCGTGGCTCAGCTGTCAGCCGTGCGATTGTGGGAAGCTTTTTAAAAAGCTTTTTGAATCATTTAAAAATGCTTTAAAGAGCAGGGAAAAAAAGCTTCCGACAATTGTGCTACAAGTGATTATAGAAAGACATATTATTATTAAATAGACAAATAAGGATGCGATGAAATATTGGTATATACATACATACATACATACATACATACATACATACGTATGTATGTATGTGTGTGTGTGTGTGTGTTAGGTTTTTGAGCTGATCAATAAATAAATCAGGGAGACTAGTATAGATCTAGCACAACAGTTTCCCCGTCACCTGGAGGAAGTTGATTATCTAGATCCGCGCCAGTCCGGCTTTCGGCCCGGGCATAGTACCGAGACGGCATTGGTCGCGTTGGTGGATGATCTCTGGAGGGCCAGGGACGGGGGTTGTTCCTCCATCCTGGTCCTATTAGACCTCTCGGCGGCTTTCGATACCATCGACCATGGTATCCTATTGCATCGGCTGGGGGGGTTGGGGGTGGGAGGCACCGTTTTACGGTGGTTCTCCTCCTACCTCTCTGGCCGATCGCAATTTGTGTTGGCAGGAGAGCAGAGGTCGACCCCGAGACCCCTCACATGTGGGGTGCCTCAGGGGTCGGTCCTCTCGCCTCTCTTGTTTAATGCATACATGAAGCCGCTGGGTGAGATCATCCGTGGTTTTGGGGTAGAGTACCATCTCTACGCTGATGACACTCAGCTGTATATATCTACCCCAAACCACCCCAACGATGCCGTAGCGGTGATGTGCCAGTGCCTGGAAGCCGTGCGGATCTGGATGGGAAGTAACGGACTCAGGCTCAACCCGACCAAGACCGAGTGGCTGTGGTTTCCGGCTGCCCGATTCAACCAGCTTTCTCCAACGCTGGCCATAGGGGGCGAACATCTTGCCCCTGTGGATGGGGCGCGCAATTTGGGAGTCCTCCTGGATACCCGGCTGTCTATGGAAGAGCAAGTGACAGCCGTGGCCAGGAGGGCGTTTTACCAGGTTCGCCTGGTTCGCCAATTGCGCCCCCTATTGGATCGGGACGCCCTTCGCACAGTCACTCATGCCCTCGTGACATCCCGACTGGACTACTGCAACTCCCTCTACATGGGGCTCCCCTTGAGGCGCACCCGGAGGCTTCAGTTAGTTCAGAATGCAGCCGCGCGAGCAATTATGGGAACCACTAGGTTTACCCATGTAACACCGCTCTTGCGCGAGCTGCACTGGCTGCCTGTCGTCTTCCGGGTGCGCTTCAAGGTGCTGGTTATCATCTTTAAAGCGCTCCATGGCTCGGGACCTAGCTACCTGCGGGATCGGATCCTGCCTCACACATCCTCACGGCCGATTCGCTCCCACAGAGAGGGACTTCTCCGGGTGCCGTCCACTAGACTTTGTCAGCGAGCGACGCCCAGGGGAAGGGCTCTCTCTGTGGCGGGCCCGGCCCTCTGGAACGACCTTCCCCCCGACATTAGAACGACCACGGACCTCCGCTCCTTCCGCCTGAAACTAAAGACACATCTTTTCCGCCTGGCCGGCCTAGGGTAGTCTCTCTCTCTATGGGTTTTTTAACTGTTTATTTATATTGAGTGGGGATTTTTAGTTAACGGGATTTTAGCACAGGTGTTTGTTTAATCTGTTTTAAATTGTATGTATTTTTGTATATTTATGGTTTTTATTCTCCCTGTGCACCGCCCCGAGTCCCTGTGGGGAGAGGGAGCGGTTAATAAATTCAGTTTTATTATTATTATTATTATTATCTATTTTGAGCTTTTCAGCTCTCATCAGCTAGTCATACCCTTATTGGGATTTGAACCAGGGCTGTATTACATGCTAGGCAGAAGCTTTAGCCATTATGCCACCAGGTTCTCTTCCTGATCAGCTGAGACAGGAGGATAAGTATATACTTGTATAAGCCTAACACACATATAAAAAAAGTACACAACAGAACTCATGGCTTTCTGTCTAGGTGGTCTCTGGTGATGAGCCGAAAGGCAGAAAAGGAAAAGCAGTATGCTTCCTCCCTTAATTGGGGCCCTAACAGGGTGTTGTGGAAACAATTATATATAACTATCCTCCTGTCTCAGCTGACAAGAAGAAAACCTAGCTGGCTTAATGGAAAGGCTCTCGCCTGGCATGTAATACAGCCCCGGTTCAAATCCCAGTAAGGGTTTGGCTAGCTGATGAGAGCTAAAAAGCTCGAAATAGATCTATCCTAGTCTCCCTGACTTATTTATTGATCAGCTCAAAAATGTAACACACACACATATATATAAGAATATTTGTTTAGAGTGAAGGAACGATCAATTGTAACTGAACATACGATGTACAATGATAATGATGTATTTATGTATACTGGATGGAAAATCTGTGATTTTACATATAATTGAAAATCTGTGATTTTACAGATGCGCAAATGCTTGTAACCAAACAACATGCTATATATAATTGATGAGGTTTTTATGTTTCATGTTTTGTTTGTCTTTGTTCATTTAAAAATAAAAATAAAAACTTTGCTTAAAAAAAAAAGCTGAGCTGCGCAATTGTTCGAAGCTATTTTTTTATTACTTGTAATTACTGCATTCAGTTTTGGTCACCACAATGTAGAAAAGAAGTGGAGACTCTAGAAAGAGTGCAGAGAAGAGCAACCAAGAGGATTAGGGGAATGGAGGCTCAAACATATAAAGAACGGTTGCAGGAACTGGGGATGTCTAGTTTAATAAAAAGAAGGACCAAGGGAGACAGGATAGCAGTCTTCCAATATTTCAGGGGTTGCCCCAAAGAAGAGGGAGTCAAACTATTCTCCAAGGCACCTGAGGGCAGAACAAGAAACAATGGGTGGAAACTAATCCAGGAGAGAAGCAACTTAGAACTGAGGAGAAATTTCCTGACAGTCAGAACAATTAATCAGTGGAACAGAAGTTGCCTCCAGAAATTATGAATGCCCCAACACTGGAAGTCTTTAAGAAGATGTTGGCTGGCCATTTGTCTGAAAGGGTATGGGGCTTCCTGCCTAGGCAGGGGGTTGGACTAGAAGACCTCTAAGGTCCCTTCCAACTTGGCTATTGTATTGTATTCTATTACCCGTAGCGACAATTGTCCCTACTGGTTCAGCCAAACCGGGAGGATTTCACCCCTGCAAGATGGGTGTTTTTCGGATGGCCTTGGGCAGGGTAGCTGGGAGGGAGCCTCCCGGCCTGATATGGTTTCTGAAACGCAGAGGAAGCGTTTCCCAGCGGTTGCAGAAGCTCAGCTCCAGGAGAACAAGGCATAAGAAGGACTGCCGCCTCGGCTGGACTCACGTGGTGGAAGAAGGTGGTGCGGATGTAATCCAGGTGGCCCAGCAGCGTGAAGAGACAGCGGCGCAGTTTGTAATTCCAGACCTGGAGGAGAAAAGCAGAGGTGTGAATGGAGTGAATCCTAGATGGGCGTTTCTTTATCGTTTACCGTATTTTTCAGAGTATAAAACGCACCGAAATATAAGATTATTTTTTTAAAAATAATTTTAATTATTTTTACATAAACACAAATGGTACAAATTTCCCAGAAAGCCACATCAAAGGACATCAAAAAGCCATCTTCCATTATGAGTTACCAATTTTTAAGGCTCTATTAATTTATCACTGATTTCTATAAGTTTCTTCAATAGTATCACTTATTTTTCATATCGGATTGTTACAATTCTTATATCTCAGCCTTGATCTTACTAGTTATTTTAACATCCTTTTATATATAAAGTATACCTATGTAGTGGAATTCTATTTATAAAACCAACAGAGAGAAGAAAAAAGAAAATATAGATTTAAAAATCAAAAGTTCACTCTGAGTTGTATCCTGTAGAACGGGGGTCTCCAACCTTTGCAACTTTAAGTCTAAAAGACTTCAGCTCCCAGACTTAAAGTTGCAAAGGTTGGAGACCCCTGCTCTAGAAGACATGCTAACCGGGCATTCATAAATTCTGTGCAACTCAAAATAGTTATTATTCATAAGTACTCTCATTTTATAAATATTAAATCTGAAATTTTACCATATACCTTAATATCAATATCCCACAGTTCTTATCAAGTATTTCAACATCAATCTATTTCTTCTTTAAGAAGGTCTTTAAAATCTGACCATCTATTTAACACACCTTATTTGCTCCCAACATGTCAATATAAGTTCCATGTTACTAAAATATAAAACAAGCTTGAATTTTACAAGTAGTTATTAACTAATTAATAATTCTTCAACAACATTCTATAACCATCTAAATACCTAATTAATTGTTAGTTATCTAAATCAAGGGTCTCCAACCTTTGCAACTTTAAGTCTGAAGGACCTCAGCTCCCAGAATTCTCCAGCCAGCTTTGCCAGCTGGCTGGAGAATTCTGGGAGCTGAAGTCCTTCAGACTTAAAGTTGCAAAGGTTGGAGACCCCTGATATAAATATAAGATTTTGAAGAGGTAAATTTTTTTTAAAAAAAAAAGTTTTTACAGAGTCAGCCTTTTCCCCCCAACAATCTGAGTTCTCATTTTATCGATCTCAGAAGGATGGAAGACCGAGTCAACCTTGAGCTGGTCAGGATCGAACTGTTGGCAGGTGGCAGAGTTAGCCTGCGATGCAGCCTCCTAACCACTGCACCACTATGGCTCCTATTTCTTCAGGCCACCATCCTGTTTTCTTTCGACAGATTTTAAAAGGATTCTCCATCCCTTTGTAAACCATGCCAAGCCCAACATTGCCCCCCACCCAAAATTACCTTGATTTTATAGTCATCCCCTCCAGAGACAAAGAGCGGCTGCTGCTTGTGGAAATCGATTCCTCTGACAGGTCCTAGAAGGCAAACATAAAATAAGTCACCAAGAAATCGAGGGAAGCGATAAACCTTTTCGCTGCTTTCTCCACGAAGGGGAAAAATTGCTTAGCTCAATCTGACAACAGCCATATTTTCTCCCTTGTGAAAGTGGCTTTTCTCTTCTTCTGGCACACTCGTCCTCACTCCTTCTCTCCACTGAATGGAAGTCAATAAAGGAGAATGAAACTCATCTGTTGGAGGATCTTCTTTGCCTACAGGGCCAGGTGTGATCCCATCCAATAAGATCCAGCGAAGCAAGCCGATATCAGCTCCCTCGTCTGGGGAGGGGGATTATTTATGGGGCCCAAAGAGCAGCCTGCATGTTTAAAATAGTTTACAAAAAGTTCCTCTTATTTTATCAATGGTTAGATAGAAAAACGTGGAAATGAAACTGTTTATCTATGTGTTTCTAGAAAGTTATAGTTATTGCTATGAAAGTTTTTTGCTATAAAATAGTGTCTGACTATATGATATAGAAAGGACAATAATGAATCGAATGTATAAGAGTGGATGATCTGAATATTATGAATAAATTTAAGTAGTGAGCATTCAGTACTGGAAAGATTTTTTATATGTCAAATGGGTTAATGCAGGGATCTGCAAAGTTGGCTCTTTGAAGACTGGTAGACTTCAACGTATTTATTTTTATTTATTTTATTTTTATTTTATTAAATTTATACCCCGCCCTTCTCCAAATGGACCCAGGGCGGCGCACAGGGATGTTAAAATACATACAAAATATATAAAATTTAAAAAACTTATTCTAATAAATAAACCCTGCGCTAAAAACCGAATTAAAAATCCCAAGCTGGCTGGGGAATTCTGGGAGTTGAAGTCTACCAGTCTTCAAAGAGCCAACTTTGCAGACCCCTGGGTTAATGGATGTAATGAATAATTGAAACATACATGAATGGAAATATGTAATAACTATTGGTGGTAACGATTGAAAATTAGTACTGGAATTGAATATGTTATATACTCCATGGGAACATTAATGGTAATCTGAGCACACAATGCTCAATAACAGCGATGTATTTAGTTATGTTTGAGGGATAACCTGTGATTCTCATTCTAATTGCAAAAACGGATGCACAAAAACTTGTAACCAAACGACACGCCTGATGAAATTGAGGAAAATATTTTATATGTGTTGTTTTGTCTTTGTTGTAAAAATAAACATTTTGTTCAAAAAAAAAAAAGTTCCTCTTAAAATCAGGTTATCTAGCACTAGCACTTAAGATTTATATACTGCTTTACAGGACTTTTCCAGCCCCCTCTGAGCGGTTTACAGAATCAGCCTCTCGCCCCCCAACAATCTGGGTCCTCGTTTTACCAAGCTGGGAAGGATGGAAGGCTGAGTCAACTTTGAACTGGTCAGGATTGAACTGGCAGCCTGCAATACTGCATTGTAACCACTACGAAAGGAAGGAAGGAAGGAAGGAAGGAAGGAAGGAAGGAAGGAAGGAGGGTGGGTGGGTGGAATAACAATAGCACTTAGACTTATATACCACTCTGTACTTTTACAGAGCCAGCCTCTTGCCCCCCAACAATCGGGGTCCTCATTTTACCCACCTCGGAAGGATGGAAGGCTGAGTAAACCTGGAGCCGGGTGAGAAATTGAACTGCCAAATTGCAGGCAGTCGGCAGAAGTAGCCTGCAGTACCGCATTCCAACCACTGCGCCACCACGGCTCTTTAACTAAATCTACATTATGTTACGTTTGTCCATTGGGTTCATTGGGTTTTTATTTGGGATTTTACTTCTATATCTGCCTGGACTCCCTATGAATTAGATGGACATATAATTTTTCTCAATTAATGAATGAATGAATTAAACTTTTGAGTTTGAGTTGGTTTTCTATACCGCTCTACTCCCAAAGGACTCGGGGCGGTGTACAGCCAGAATAAAAACAAATATACAGAAGTTTAAAAAGCTTTTTAAAAACATATTAAACCTTGGCCGAAACCCCAAACTAACCCTGATTAAAATTAGTAAAAAATAGAGTTTAAAAACCATGTTTTATGCCAGCCCGGCTGTTGGAAGAAAAAGGTTTTGAGAGCACGGCGGAAGGTGCGTAGGTCAGGGATAGTTCTTAATTCGGGGGCCATTCGTTCCAGAGGACAGGGGCTCCCACGGAGAAGGCTCTCCCCCCGGGTGTCACCAGTCGACATTGTCTAGCCGACGGCACCATGAGGAGACTCTCTCTATGGGAGTGTACGGGCGGGTGGGAGGCTCTCGGTGGCAGAAGGCAATCTCGTAGGCACCCAGGTCCTAAGCCATGGAGCGCTTGAAAGATGGTAACCAACACCTTGAATCGCACCCGGAAGACCACCGGAAGCCAGTGCAGCTCGCGCAGGAGGGGTGTTACATGGGAGCGTTGCATCGCCCCCATAATTACCCGCACGGCCGCATTCTGGACCAATTGGAGCCTCCGGGTGCTCTTCAAGGGGAGCCCCATGTAGAGAGCATTGCAGTAGTCCAGACGGGAAGAGACTAGGGCATGAGTGACTGTGCGTAGGGCATCCCGATCTAGGAAGAGACACAACTTTTGCGATTTTTAAAAATAAAATCCTGGAGAATATGCATTATAAACAGAACTCCGGGCTGTGGTTAGGTTTTTCACTGGTTTGATCAACTCTGGTGGTCAGTGGTATACCAAAATAATAACCAAAAACTAAAGTATTTGTGTTTATCGAGGTTTATATACTGTTCCAATCCATCAGGAATCTGGCTTGCATTCCTTTCTCAGGTTAAAAAGATTAAATTAAAATACAAAAAAGAGAATAAGGCTAAATGCAACCGAAAGTTTAAGTACTTGATGTTGTACATGACAGCGGCAAGGATTGTTTTCACGCAACATTGGAAGAAAGATAATATTCCGCCAGAAGGATGAGTAATCCATAAAATATTTGATTGTGCAGAAATGGACCAGCTCACATTAGAGTTAAAGGGAAAGGGTGATTCAGGAATATTACGCGGTTTGGGAGAAATGGCATGAATGGATAGACAACAGACATGAGAAATGGAAATGAACCTAGGGTTAGAACGTTTGGAATGGATCAAATATTGATTCTAGTTGCACGAATAATGCAATAGATGTGTTAAATATGTGATAGAGAGATGTAAAGAAAGACTGCAATGAAAATAAATATATGTCTAGTTTGATGAAGAGAAGGACCAGGGGAGACATGATAGCAGTGTTCCGATATCTCAGAGGGTGCCACAAAGAAGAGGGAGTCAAACTATTCTCCAAGGCACCTGGGGGCAGGACAAGAAGCAATGGGTGGAAACTAATCAAGGAGAGAAGCAACTTAGAACTAAGGAGAAATTTCCTGACAGTTAGAACAATTAATCTCTGGAACAGCTTGCCTCCAGAAGTTGTGAATGCCCCAACCCTGGAAGTCTTTAAGAAGATGTTAGATAGCCATTTGTCTGAAATGGTATAAGGTTCCTGCCCACGCAGGGGGTTGGACTAGAAGACCTCCAAGGTCCCTTCCAACTCTGCTATTGTATTATTGTATTATTGTATATGAGAGAGAGAGAGAGGGAGGGAGGGAGAGAGAGAGAGGGAGGGAGAGAGAAAGAGGGAGAGAGAGGGAACTGGAAGGAACAATGTTCAATAACAACAAGAAATGGAAGTCACCCATAGCAAACCGTGCAATGCATTGTGGCAAATTTAAGGCAGCCTCTCACCTTTCATAGCAGTGTTTCTCAATCTTGGCGACTTTTAAGTCCTGCAGACTTCAACTCCCAGAATCCCCCAGCCAGTCACTCAAGCACTCGTGACATCCCGCCTTGACTATTGCAACGCTCTCTACATGGGGCTCCCCTTGAGGTGCATCCGGAGGCTCCAGTTAGTCCAGAATGCGGCCGCGCGGGGGATTTCGGGAACATCTCGAAGTTCCCATGTAACACCTCTCCTGTGCGAGCTGCACTGGCTACCGGCGGCCTTCCGGGTGCGCTTCAAGGTGCTTGTCACCATCTTCAAATCGCTCCATCGCTCGGGGCCTAGTTACTTACGGGACCGTCTCCTGCCACATACCTCCCACCGACCGATTCGCTCCCACAGGGAGGGCCTCCTCAGGGTGCCGACCGCCGGTCAATGCTGGCTGGCGACGCCCAGGAGTAGGGCCTTCTCTGTGGCAGGGCCCGCCCTCTGGAACGACCTCCCCCCCGAACTTCGTACTATCACGGACCTTCCCCTCTTCCGCCGCTCATTTAAGACACATCTCTTTCAGCAAGCTGGACTAGCATAGAATTTAGATCTAGGAACGATAGAGCCTCAGCCCAATTAATTTTAGCACAGGTTTGTCATTTAATTTCTTTTTAACTTTTGTATATCTGTTATCTATTTATTGTTTTTAAAGTCCTGTGCACCACCCAGAGTCCGTCCCGACGGAGATTGGTGCGGTTTACAAATCGAATAAATAAATAAATAAATAAATAAATAAATAAATAAATAAATACTGGGAGTTTATTTATTTATTTTTCAGATTTATATACTGCCCTATCTCCCTGGTGGGACTCAGGGCGGTGCACGGAAAAAATAAAAACACCCATAACAAACAGTCACAATATAAATATAGAATAGAATTAAATAATTAAGTCCATGCTAAAAAGTAGTTAAAAACTGTAAAAAATGTTGTATTTAAAATTAAACCTTTAATCTATGCCAGGCCAGCCAGATGGAAGAAGTGCGTTTTGAGTGCCCGGCGGAAGAGGCGTAGGTCCGTGATGGTGCGAAGGTCGGGGGAGCAGGTCAGGTCGTTCCAGAGGGCCGGACCCGCCACAGAGAAGTCCACAGGACTTAACGTCATCAAGATTGAGAAACACTTGCGGGACCCTCTCCTACCACACACCTCCCTCCGACCGATCCGTTCCCACAGGGAGGGCCTTCTCAGGGTACCATCGGCCGGTCAGTGCCGGCTGGCGACGCCCAGGGGAAGGGCCTTCTCTGTGGCAGGTCCAGCCCTCTGAAACGACCTTCCCCCCGAACTTCGCATCATCAAGGACTTTCGCCTCTTCCACCGATCACTCAAAACATATTTTTTCCATCTAGCTGGCCTAGCTTAGATTTTAGCTTTGATTTTAGTTTAGATGTTAGCTTAAATTTTAGATCAGATAAAATTCTAATTGGATTGGTAGGGTTTTTAAAAAATTTTAGTTAAACATTTTAGCACATCTAGGTTTTAGGTTATCTAATTTAATTGTATTTTATTATTGTATTGTATTTATTGTTGTCTATTGTGGTATTTTAATCCCCTGTGCACCGCCCTGAGTCCATTGCGGAGAAGGTGTGGTATATAAATCAAATAAAACAAAAAACAAACTGATTTAGAGGCTGTATTGAACACGGAAACAATCCCAGATCCAGGTAGAATCTCGCAGAAAAAAAACACCACATTCGGTCTAATCCTCCAATGCCAATTGTTCACCCACAAGTGCTCAAAGCCAAGGGGGAAAGCACTCTGTCCATGCTCAGAGGACCACACACAAAGGCGATCATCTCCAAAGTCACCAAGGTTGAGAAACACTGTTTTTACAGGCAAGCGTGCCCCGGCTTACACACACGCACAACGTCCCTGGCACTTACCGTCATGTTCGTCAAATTTGTCAATGAGGGTGCACATCCGATAGTCCCACAGCTGGATCACTCCATTGTGCAAGCTCGTTAGGATCCAAGGCCGCTTCGGGTGGAAGCTCAGCCCTGAAAAGAGAAGCGAAGTCAATCCTTGTTACTTGGAAGTCGGCCGCTGCCCACTTATTTTCCAACGCGCAACCAGAAAACCTGTGCAACCATATTACGCTACAGATACTCCTTGATTTATAGGATTGTGATGGAGCCTTCCCACTAGGCGTAATTTGTGATGGTCGCAACGTGAGTCACACGACGGGGCCCGTTTTCATGCCATTAAAGCAGCGTTGACTTTACCGTGATGTCAAAAGTGACCCCGTTGTTCGTAACGAGCCATTTTGGGGGGGAAACTGGAAGGAAATGCCAGTTTGAAGCAAAAACATCCCAAAGCATAATTATGTTAGATCGCATCCTGCCCCATACATCCCTCCGACCGATTCGCTCGCACAGAGAGGGGCTCCTCCGGGTGCCAGCGGGCGACACCCAGGGGAAGGGCCTTCTCTGTCGCAAGTCCTATTCTATGGAACGACCTACCCACCGATCTCAGAACAACCCCGGACCTCCGCTCCTTCCGCCGAAAGCTCAAAACTTATTTCTTCCAGCAGGCCGGCCTGGCCTAATCTATCTTTCCTGCCTCCAGTCTGTATATTTAAATTCTTAATTGGGTTTTTAGGGGGTTTTAGAGTTTTAGGATTTTAGGTTTTAGTGCAGGGTTACAGTAGTGTAATCGGATTTTAGATATTTATATTGTTGTATATTTGCATGTTTTATTATCCCCTGTGCACCGCCCCGAGTCCCGAATAAAATTTCAATTTCAATGTGAATGCGGAACACTGCAAATGACCATAAATGCAGGCTAATTGTGAAGCACCCACATAATAATAATAATAATAATAATATAATATATTTAATTTCTAGACCGCTCCCTCTCCCCCATAACTGTGGGGGGGATTCCCTGGACATCAGAATCGGGTCAGAAGCACCTTGGGGGGGCGGGGGGTGTTCCATTGCAATGTTGAAGGGTCACTAACTAAAGATAAACACTTCATGACAACTTTTCTATGGAGAAAGAGATCAAATCTGATGGGAGCAGGATAGGGATGTCTCTTTGAGTAATGTTTTCAGTAGCTACGGTAGCAGCACCTTTAAAAAAAATATTTTTTATTATTTTTAAACATATAAAGACAAACAAAGCATAAAACCATTCTCTGTTTCGTACAGCGTGTCAATTGCATATATAATTACTAATTGTCCATCAAACATAGCAAAATCCATCGCTGTCATGGAGCCTTTATGCGTTAAAATACAATTGGTCTTCGTTCATTTCAAGCAAACCTTGTTTTCTTAAATCCTTCATTATCTATTTAGTAACACTAAATCTTTATAAAGGTCACCTATCTTTTTCTGAATGATTCGATGAATGATTCGAGTTCTTTGAAATATACAAGCACGAATGCTAATGTCAGCGTTCCAAATATCATCCAGATTTAATTCAGACTTCAAGGCAGAGCTTTCATCAAAGTTCCAATTTAATAAGAGAGACATGTTGGTACAAACTGTGGAAACCCGAATCTGAAAGCTTCCTGGGTTTTCCACCCAGTTTAAAGTTCAAAACCTTGCCCCCCACACCCACAAGTGGGAGTTGTAGTCCACCCATCTTAGGGTATGCAGACTGGGGGATTCTGGGACTTGAAGACCACCCACCTTAGGGCATGCAGACTGGGGGATTCTGGGACTTGTAGTCCACCCATCTTAAAACATGCAAGCTGGGGGATTCTGGGGCTTGTAGTCCACCCATCTTAGGGTATGCAGACTGGGGGATTCTGGGACTTGAAGACCACCCACCTTAGGGCATGCAGACTGGGGGATTCTGGGACTTGATGTCCACCCATCTTAGGGCATGCAGACTGGGGGATTCTGGGACTTGTAGTCCACCCATCTTAGGGTATGCAGACTGGGGGATTCTGGGACTTGTAGTCCACCCATCTTAGGGTATGCAGACTGGGGGATTCTGGGACTTGAAGACCACCCATCTTAGGGTATGCAGACTGGGGGATTCTGGGACTTGAAGACCACCCATCTTAGGGCATGCAGACTGGGGGATTCTGGGACTTGTAGTCCACCCATCTTAGGGCATGCAGACTGGGGGATTCTGGGACTTGAAGACCACCCATCTTAGGGTATGCAGACTGGGGGATTCTGGGACTTGATGTCCACCCATCTTAGGGTATGCAGACTGGGGGATTCTGGGACTTGAAGACCACCCATCTTAGGGCATGCAGACTGGGGGATTCTGGGTCTTGAGAGACCACCCATCTTAGGGCATGCAGGCTGGGGGATTCTGGGACTTGTAGTCCACCCATCTTAGGGCATGCAGGCTGGGGGATTCTGGGACTTGTAGTCCACCCATCTTAGGGCATGCAGGCTGGGGGATTCTGGGATGTGTAGTCCACCCATCTTAGGGCATGCAGGCTGGGGGATTCTGGGACTTGAAGACCACCCATCTTCAAACCCTAGAATGCCCAAAGATAAAAGCAGAGTCCTAACTCGACCGGCGTCTTCTGCTTCCAAGGCACCGGAGCAGAGTTCAACCCCTCCCGCGGGGCCCTGACTGGGACCCCCACAGCGGTTTTCCAACCCAGCCGGGAGACACGCCCCCCCCCCTTCAGCCTCGATGCCCCCCGGTCCTAACGCCGCTCAGGCCGCCCCTCGGGCGCTCGGCTTACCTTTCACGCGGGCCGATTTGGTCTCGAACTTGGTGAGCATCTCCGCAGCAGCCCGTCACCTCCTCAGCCTCCGCCGCCTCCACGTCACCGCTGCCGGGACGGCGCCCACTCCAACCACTTCCGCTTCCGCCCGGGGACCAGCGAGAGTGGAAAGAGCGGCGCGGCTCTGCGCCCCCTGGCGGAAGGAGGCCGCCAAGCCGGCGCTCTTCTCACCGGAACCGGAAAGGACCGCCGCCCGGGATCATAGAGAAACCCACCCCGCCGCCCTAGAGAGCCCGCCCCGGAGAGGAAGCGGAAGTTGTCGGCAAGATGGCGGCTGTTGGAGAGGAGGAGGAAGCGGCCCCTTGCAGCGGCCGGAGGATGAGGGCGGCGACGGCGGGGCTGTGGCTCCTTCGCGGGGTCGTCTTGTGCGCCCTGGCGCCCGGTGAGGCCCGGGGGGGGCGGGGAGGAAGATCCGGGCCTGGGGGGACTCGGGGCGGAGCGTCGTCCCCAGACAGTCGCCCTACGGAGGGGCTGGACTCCATCTCCTATGGGGCGCAGCCGGCCCGGCCCTCTCTGGCTGTGGAAGAAGCCTACGGGGCCTTGTTGTAGGGAGCAAACGGGGACTTTGGGCCAGTCCTTCTCTCTCTCTCTCTCTCTCTCTCAGGCCAGCCTACCTCGCAGGGTTGTTGGGGGGGGAGGGAGGGAAGGAGGGAGGAGTATTCGGTGTGTTTATATCCTTTATGCGCTTATAAAGGAAATAAGATGGGGAAAAGGTTCTGGTGAATGGCTGGGTGGATAGAAAGAAGATGGATGGATAGATAGATAATGAATTGCTGGATGGATAGATAGATGATGGATGGATAGATAGATAATGAATGGATAGATAGAAAGACGATGGATTTGAATTTGATGGATAGAAAGAAGATGGATGGATAGATAGATGATGGATGGATAGATAGATAGATAGATAGATAATGAATGGATAGAAAGAAGATGGATGGATAAATAGATAATGGATGGATGGATGGATAGATAATGAATGGCTGGATGGATAGAAAGAAGATGGATGGATAGATAGATGATGGATGGATAGATAGATAGATAGATAGATAGATAGATAGATAATGAATGGATAGAAAGAAGATGGATGGATAAATAGATAATGGATGGATGGATGGATAGATAATGAATGGCTGGATGGATAGAAAGAAGATGGATGGATAGAGGATGGACGGATGATTCCATAGATACTCAGAGGGATAAAAAGAGGATAGTGATGGATAGTTAAGGAAGGTGGCCAGGCTGATAGATTTGGTAAATGGATAACTGACAAAGACATAGGTGGTAAATCATAGATAACCAAAGAGAGAGAGGTAAGGTAAGGTAGAGATGATAGGTAAGAGTAGATAGGAGATAAATGGATGGATGGATAGAGAATGAATGCATAGATAGTGGATGGATGGATAGATAATGGATAGATAGATGATGGATGGATGGTGGATAGAGAATGGATGGATAGATAGATAATGGGGGGCTGGATAGATAGAGGATGGATGGAGAATGGATGGATAGATAGATGATGGATGGATGGATGGATAGAGGATGGATGGAGAGAGAGAGGTGTTAAAGAGGTTTTAGAGATGGTAGATAAGAGGTAGGTAGGTAGATACCAAGCAAAGGGTATTTATCTATCTACCTTTACCCTTAGTCAAAACTTAGATACCCCCCCAAGGGCTTTGTACAAAGAGAAGGCACTTCCATCCGGGCTGATAGGATCTGGAGTCTTTCAGGAATCTCACTAGAGAAGAGCTTGAGTTTGTGCTGTTGGGGATTAGCTGGGCTGGAGTCCAAGTGGTGGGAAGGACGCCAGTTGAGGTTCACTGTATGGAAACGTCAGAAAGAGAGGAAGGTTTGGGTAGCAGAGGGACAGCAACGTCTGTGGGAGACTTGATGGGGTACAGGGTTATGCCCAACCTGGGACGCTTGGCTTTGGGTGGCATCTCCATCCAGGGCCCACTTTGGGACCAAGGCTGCCTGTTGCTTTCTTGAGGGCAAGTTGGAGCTGCATGCAGTGGTTTTGATGCTGCTTGTTGGCCATGTGCCTGCCTAGAAACTAGGAGATGGTGAGTTCTAGTTCTACCTTAGACATGAAAGCTTGAGCCTGATGTACCCTCTCAACCCAGCCCACCTCACAGGGTCGTTGTTATTGTGGAGAAAGGAGGAGGATGAAGGAATATTCTCTGCAGTAGGGTTGCTGCCTTGAGTTACTTATAAACTAATAAAGTTTATAAACAAATAGTGGTCTTTAGCAGTGCCCCCTCCTCTTCTTTCTTCCTTCCTTCCTTCCTTCCTTCCTTCCTTCCTTCCTTTCTTTCTTTCTTTCTGTCTAGATTTGCTGTTGCATTTGCAAATGGTCTCCTTGCAACATGTGGACTTCTACTGACTTTATAAACACGAATATGATTTTTATTATTGCATTATATTCTTTCTTCCCAGGAGTTTACTGTGATGTAATATTATTACGATAGTTGATTAGCATCACCTCCATTTCTATTTATCATAATTTGTCTGAAATGGTATAAGGTTCCTGCCTAGGCAGGGGGTTGGACTAGGAGACCTCCAAGGCCCCTTCCAACTCTGCTATTGTATTGTATTGTATAAAGACCCAGTGGGGCAGAGGTTTCCTGGCTTCAGTATCTTAGAGCAGTACTTTAAAATTCATTTTTCTCTTAGAAGGAAGATAAAGGAAAATTGCTTGAGCACAAACTTGCATCTTGGTAACAGGCTGAGGTTTAGCTTTCTTTTTTAGTAAGGAGATGGGCTTAATGCTGTAAGTAGAATGTGAACAGTGAGTCTTAATACTGTGCTTAATACTCTAATGTAAATAATGAGGGAAAAGGCACCTGGTGTCAGTTACAACTTGGAATATTTGTACTGTACTCCGTTGTTTTGATACATGCATTCGGTCATGTAGGACAGGGGTCTCCAACCTTTGCAACTTTAAGTCTGAAGGACTTCAGCTCCCAGACTTCTCCAGCCAGCTTTGCTGGCTGGAGAAGTCTGGGAGCTGAAGTCCTTCAGACTTAAAGTTGCAAAGGTTGGAGACCCCTGATGTAGGACATTCCAGAGAATCATTTCTCCCCTCGGGCTCAGTTCTAGTTTTATGGCTAAAATCTCAGAAATCTTTATTGCTCAATTTGGGTTATGAAACCAGATTTCAGGTTATGCTTAATGGACTTAAAGCCCAAGTCTCCCTTATCCAAATGAGAGCAATTAATGATTTATGAGGGAGGCGGTGGCGAAGACGCTGATCTTGTCGATCAGAAAGGTCGGTGGTTCGAATCCCCAGCGCCGCCTAACGGAGCGAGCTCCCGTGGCCCGTCCCAGCTTCTGCCAACGTAGCCGTTCGAAAGCACGTTAAGAAATGCAAGTAGAAAAATAGGAGCCACCTTTGGTGGGAAGGGAACCAGCGTTCCGTGCGCCTCCGACGTTGAGTCCTGCCGGTCACATGACCACGGAGACGTCTTCAGACAGCGCTGGCTCTTCGGCTTTGAAACAGAGATGAGCAGCGCCCTCTAGAATCAGGAACGACTAGCACATATGTGGAAAGGGAACCTTTACCTGTAATGATTTATGCTGGTCATATTTTTCTTTACGTGGCTGTCCTATTCCCCCCCTGCCCCTGGGGAGGGGAAGGGCTGGACCTTTCCTTCCACCTTTCTTGTTTCAAATATACTAAGGCAGGGGTCCCCAACCTTTGCAACTTTAAGTCTGAAGGACTTCAGCTCCCAGAATGAAGAATGAAGTCCTTCAGACTTAAAGGTGCAAAGGTTGAGGAGCCCTGTACTAAGGAATGGAGGTTGGGCATTGGACTTTGTCTTCAAGCTGCTGTAAATTCTGGCCGTTGAAATCCACCAAGCCTGCGTGAATCTTTGGTTGATCTAGTCTGTCTTGCCTGCAGCAGAGCAGGATATTCCTGTTTTTCTAGGCCCTTTTTTTTTTCTTTTTGCTAAAAAGAAAAAAAGAAAACCCTATTAAACCCATCACTTTTTGTGCAGGTCCAGGCTGGTGCAACTCCGTGGAGACGAAAATCTACATCCCGCTGAATAAAACAGCCACCTGCGTCCGTCTGCTGAATGCTACTCATCAGATAGGATGCCAGTGTAAGTGCTGCGGTGAAGGAATAGGGGGGGGGGGGCACTGCCAGTCACCCACGTGTAGTAAATAGGCCAGGCAGGTGTTTTGCCACAGGTAGGCTACCTGCAGCTCCCAATCCATTCGGCTGGTCCCCAGAGCCTTCCGGGTTCATGCCAACACAGTTCCCAAACAACAGAGGCAAGGCAATGCTTCTATTCCCCTTTTTATGAACTTCCTTGCCGCGGTTGTTGAGTGAATACCGGCAGCTGTTAAGTTGGTGACTTGGTTGCTAAGTGAATCGGGCTTCCCCAGTGACTTTGCAAAAGGGAATCCCGTGACCCCGAGACCGTCATAAATATACACCAGTTGCCGAGCGTCTGGATTTTGATTAAAATGCTGCAACGGTCACAAGTGTGAAAAAACGGTCATAAGTCGCTTTTCCCCCCCAGTGCCATTGTAACTTTGGTCGCTAAGCGAATGGTTCTAAGTCAAGAACGAACGACTTGTAAAATGTTTTGTCGTGAAAATGGCCAAGTTTTAGACCCGTGTTTGAAGACCAGAGTGGTGCAGGAGTGAAGGGGTTGCCCCAAAGAAGAGGGAGTCAAGCTATTCTCCAGGGCACCTGAGGGCAGGACAAGAAGCAATGGGTGGAAACTAATCCAGGAGAGAAGCAACTTAGAACTGGGGAGGAATTTCCTGACAGTTAGAACAATTAACCAGTGGAACAACTTGCCACCAGAAGTTGTGAATGCCCCAACACTGCAAGTCTTTAAGAAGATGTTGGGTATCCATTTGTCTGAAAGGGTATGGGGCTTCCTGCCTAGGCAGGGGGTTGGACTAGAAGACCTCCAAGGTCCCTTCCAACTTGGCTAATGTATTGTAAGATAGAGAAGTCATCCCCAGAAAGCCTTCAAGATGCTGCATTGTTTGGGGCTGGGCAAAGCCAGTCTTGATTTAGTCATTTGGGGGATGGGGGATTATAAAAAGGATGGTACCAACA
Source organism: Rhabdophis nuchalis (assembly GCA_039707465.1). Taxonomy (NCBI): domain Eukaryota; kingdom Metazoa; phylum Chordata; class Lepidosauria; order Squamata; family Natricidae; genus Rhabdophis; species Rhabdophis nuchalis. The sequence continues at coordinate 11,182,429 of CM077662.1, read as the reverse complement.
ACAATTCATTTTCTGGACTTTTATTCATAAATAAAATAGGTTTGTCATAATATTTGCAGAAGCTGAAGCTATTTTACCCTTTGCCCCTAAATGGGCACAATTGGCCAATCTTGGGGAGAATGCCATCGGAGGCGGGGGTGATATATGAGTGTCTTAGCCTTGCTAAGACCCTGAAAACAGGCCTCTCCAGCCTTTAAAAAATAAGTCCAATAATTTGAACTTTCTGTGGGCATATTATAGTTGTTGACTTGCCTCCGTGCAGCAAACAGCCTGATTAGCACAAGAAAAAAAAATCTGCCTCCCAGCAATTAGCCAGGTGGAGCAAACAGCAAGTTTCACTTTCAGTTTCTCCCGATCATCAGCTGTTTCAGGCTGCAGGAGTTGCTATAGTTTATTGAAGCCTTTGCAAAGCCCTCATTTGCTGCAAGGAGGTAAATTGCTGAGAGACATAGGCCACAGGGTGAGGGGCCAGTGGGCGGGGCTACATTCACTGCCCTCCCCAGCCCCTAAAGGCTACACACAGCCATTTTGGTGAAGAGGGTGGAGATTTGGGAGGCGAAAAATGCTGTATTGAGTGTATAAGACGCCCCCAGGTTTTCACCCTCTTTTAGCGGAGGGAAAGGTGCGTCTTATACTCCGAAAAATACGGTAATTTGTCGTCCGTCCGTCCCCAAAATGTCCTCGGCCTCTCTCTCTCTCCTCACAGCCTCGATGTTCGGAGACACGGGCGTTATCCATGTGGCAGAGAAGGAGTCCGATCTGAAGTGGGTGCTGTCGGACGGCCGCCACCCCCCTTACATGGTGCTGCTGGATGGGAAGCTTTTTACAGGGTAAGTGGGGATTTCCCTCTCCTGCCCCCCAGCCCCCCAAAACATAAACCATTCTGGGAGGAAAGAATTTTATTCTTTTTCCCTGCATCTCCAGCTGGTACCCAGACGTTAGCCCCAGGGTAACGTTCCAGCGAGGACTACCTGTAAGACGGTCACGGTTATATATGTTTTTCAACGCCATGCTTCTTTCAACAGGCCCGTGATGGAGAAGCTGAAGGGCAGCACTCGGATTGCAGGCGTGGCCGTGGCCATCTCCAAGACCAGTCCGGACGAAGGCTTTTCCCCTGGTCTTCAGTGCCCCAACGATGGCTACGGTGAGGATGACGCCAGCTTTGGCCTCTCTGGACCCTTCCGCCCTCACAAGTCCTCCCCTTGGGCGGGCTCTGTGCTGGCTGAGCTCTGACCCAACTCAACGGGAGAAGAACGTTTAAGATAATGGACTTTATAAATGTTTCTTTAAATGGATTTTCTTGATCTGATATGATTAGATTACACTAGATAAGTTAGAAGGGGCCCTGTAGGTCATCTTGTCCAACCCCCTGCCCAAGCAGAAGACCACACGCCATTTCTGACCGAGGGCACTCCAGTCTCTTCTTGGAAGCCTCCAGGGATGAAGCTCCCACAACGTCCGAAGGCAACTTCTGTTCCATGGGTTGAATGTCCTCACTGTCAGGAAATCCCTCCTTATTCCCAGGTTGAATCTCTCCTTGGTCAGTTTCCATCCATTCTTCCTTCTCTGGCCTTCAAAGGGGCTTTGGAGAATAGCTTGACCCCCTTCCTCCTCTCTGGGGCAGCCCCTCAAATACTGGAAGATGCTCTCCTGTCTCCCCTGGTCCTAATAGTGAGAACAAGTGGAACAGAAGTTGCCTCCAGAAGTTGTGAATGCCCCAACCCTGGAAGTCTTTAAGAAGATGCTGGATAGCCATTTGTCTGAAAGGGTATAGGGCTTCCTGCCCAGGCAGGGGGTTGGACTAGAAGACCTCCAAGGTCCCTTCCAACTCGGCTATTGCATTGTACTTTTCATCCTCATTTTGCTGAGATTGGAGCTGAAAAAGTCTCGCTAAATGGAATAAAGCCCCATTCAGAAATGCTGGGGGTGTGTGTGGGGGGGGGGGGTTCTTTTAAAAGGTGGGTGTGGTCTGAAAGGCTGTTAGTCCCCCTGCAGGGAGGGCGGGGGGGGGGGGGGCAATGGGGAGATTTAGGATCCTTGGTGATGCTTTCGGAACGTGGGAGGAAGCCTGGGAATGGGAGCCTGGGGAAAAAAGAGACAGGGAACCCCAAGGAGAGCCTCGTTTCCCCTCTGCTGTGAAAGGGCCCCAGGATGCGGACACAAAGAGTGCCACTGTGTAAGGCACATGATGTTGGTGTCACATGTGGGAATAGAGGCAGCTTGATGTGGAGGAATGCTAAGGGCCCTGCAGGAAAATATTCCAGCTATTAGAAGCCCCAGTGTGGTTGAGAAGACTTCCTTCCTCCTCCCTTTGCTCTTTCTCCTTCCTTTGCTCTTTCTCCTTCCTTTCCTCTTTCCTTTCCTTTCTCCCTTTCTCTCCTCTTTCTCTGCCTTCCTTCCTTCCCTCCCTCTCCTTCCCTCCCTGCCCCTTCCTTTCTCCATCTTTCTCCTTCCTTTTTCTTTCCCTTCGTCCCCTCCCTTTCTCTTTTCCTTCTTCCTCTCCTTTCCTTTCTCCCTATCACTCCTCCCTCCCTTCTTTTTCTCTTTCTCTTCCTTCCCTCTTTTCCTCCTTTTTTTCTTTCCCTTCTTTCCTCCCCTCCCTCTTTCACTTTTCCTTCTCCCTCCCCTCTCTTTCCCCTTCCTTTCTCCCTATCTCTCCTCCCTCCCTTTTTCTCTTTCTCTCTCTTCCTTCCCTCTGTTCCTTTCTTTTTCTTTCCCTCCCTCCCCTCCCTCTTTCTCCTTCCTTTTTCTCCTTCCTTTCTCCCTATCTCTCCTCCCTCCCTTTTTCTCTTTCTCTTCCTTCCCTCTTTTCCTTTCTTTTTCTTTCCCTTCTTTCCTCGCCTCCCTCTTTCACTTTTCCTTCTTTCTCCCCTCTTCCTCCTTCCTTTCTCCCTATCTCTCCTCCCTCCCTTTTTCTCTTTCTCTCTCTTCCTTCCCTCTGTTCCTTTCTTTTTCTTTCCCTCCCTCCCTCCCCTCCCTCTTTCTCCTTCCTTTCTCCCTTCCTTCCTGTATTTTCCTTTCCTCCCTCTCTGTCACTCCCTTCTTTTCCTTCCTTTCTCCGTCTTTCTCCTTCCTTTTTTCTTTCCCTTCTTTTCTCCCTATCTCTTCTCCCTCCCTCCCTTCTTTTTCTCTTTCTCTCCCTTCCCTCCCTCCCACCCTTCCTGTTTTTCTTCCCGCCCTGTCCCTTCCTTCCCTTTTTTCCTTCCTTTCTCCATCTTTTGCCTTCCTTTTACTTTCCCTTCCTTCCTCCCTCCCCTCTTCCTCCTTCCTTTCTCCCTATCTTCCGGGTGCGCTTCAAGGTGCTAGTCACCATCTTCAAATCGCTCCATGGCTCGGGGCGTAGCTACTTGCGGGACCGTCTCCTGCCACATACCTCCCTGCGTCCGATACGCTCCCACAGGGAGGGCCTGCTGAGGGTGCCAACCGCCGGTCAATGCCGGCTAGCGGTGCCCAGGGGTAGGGCCTTCTCTGTGGCAGGGCCGGCCCTCTGGAACGACCTACCACCCGAACTTCGCACTATCACGGACCTTCCCCTCTTTCGCCGTTCACTTAAAACAGGGTTCCCCAACCTTTTTTGCACCAGAGACCGGTTTCATTTTAAAGAAAACTGCGGACTCTCTCATGTGACTGGGTGGGCGTGGCCAATTTGGAAAATGTGAAACTCACTTAACAATGGTCTTGGTTAGCAACCAAACTTTTGGGCTCAATTGTGGTCATAAGTTCTCTCTCTCTGTCTCTGTCTCTCTCTCTCTCTCTCTCTCTCTCTCTCTTTCCTTCTGTCTTTCTCTCTTTCTCTCTCTCTCTCTTTCTTTCTCTGTCTCTTTCTTTCCTTCCCTCTTTCTTTCTCTTTCTCTCTTTTTCTTTCTGTCTCTCTCTCCTTCGTCCGCCCATCTCTGTCACTCTGTGTGTGTGTCTGTCTGTCTCGCATTCAGGCACTTAATCACTCATTCTGTGTCTCTGTCTATCTTTCTCTCCCTCCCTCTGTGTGTGTGTGTGTGTGTGTGTGTGTGTCACTCTCTCTGATTCCCTCCCACCCTGTCTCTCTCTGTGTCTATGCCTCTCTCTGTCGGTCTGTTGTGTCTCCCCCCCCCCCCACCGCGGAATCTCCTCAGCCTGGCTCGACTCGCTCACTCGCCTTAGCCTGCCCCCCCCGCCTGAGAAGGCTCCTAGGGGTGGGGGTGGGGGGGAGGAACCTCCGCAGCCCCTGGAAGAAGACGAGTGGGTGGCATGCCGGTTGGGGAAGCTCTGGGGGGGCAGGGAGGAAGGGAATCCGCGGGCGGTAGGGAGGGCTGTTGTTGCGGCGTGCAGGAGTCCCACCGTCGACAAAGGTGGAGGAAGAGGCGCACTCCAATCGCGCGAACAGCCCCGCCTACGCTCTCCCGCGCGCTCTGCCCAGGGGCTGCTCCCTCCTCCTCCTCTGCGGCCCGGCTCCTACCCAGCCACGGACCGGCACCGGTCCGCGGCCCGGGGGTTGGGGACCCCTGACTTAAAACATACTTTTTTCAGCAAGCTGGTCTTGCCTAATCATTAGATTTTATCGTTATATAGCTTCTGCCAAATATGTAAATGGACATTGGGGTTTTAGTGGGAATTTTAGCGCAGGTTCTTATTTAATTCTTTTTTATCTATTTATTGTATTGTTTTCTTATTTGTTGGTTTTAATCTCCTGTGCACCGCCCTGAGTCCATTTCGATGGAGAAGGCGCGGTATATAAATCGAATCGAATCAAATCAAATATCTCTCCTCCCTCCCTTCTTTTTCTCTTTCTCTCCCTTCCTTCCCTCCCTGTCCCTTCCTTTCCTCTTATCCTTCCTTTTCCCGTCTTTCTCCTTCCTTTTTCTTTGCCTTCGTTCCTCCCCTCCCCCTTCTCCTTCTTTTCTCCCTATCGTTCCACTCTCCTTTCTTTTTCTTTTTCTTTTCCTCTCCCTCCCTCCCTTCCCTCACCCTTCCCTCCATCCCTCCATTTTTTCTTCCCTCTCTGTCACTTCCCTCCCTCCCGCTTTTCTTTCCTTCCTCTGTCTTTCTTCGTCCTTTATCTTTCCCTTCCTTCCTTCCATCCCTCCCCCTTTCCATCCTCCCTGACCCTTCCTTCCTTTTCCTCTTTTCTTTCCTTTCTCCCTGTCTCTTTCTCCTTTTCTTTCTTTCTTCATTCCCTCCTTCCCTTCCCCCTCCCTGTTCTACAAAGTTATGTTATTAACATTAAAACTGATAATAAGAAAAATATTATAAAAGACACAAAATTGTAGCAGAAGAAGAAAAATAAAAGATCAGCCAAAGGGCAGGTGTTTTATGGCTCCTTGGCCCAGAAGCGGCTCCCCAGCCGGCCGTGGTTTCAGGGGTTAACCCCTCCTCTGCCTCTCCTCTCCTTCCTTCAGGGGTCTACAACAGCAGCTACGGCCCAGAGTACGCCCACTGCCGCGTGACCAAGTGGAACTACCTGGGGAACAGCCTCTCCTACCTGGACTTTGGCTTCCCCATCTTCCTCCTTCAGGATGGAAACGAAAGCGAGGTCATCAGGCAGGTAACGGATTTCACGGAAACTCTGCCGCCCTTCCCTGCAGCAGGACGGGCGGGGGAATATTTTAAACCAGAGGTCCCCAACCTTTGCAACTTGAAGTCTGAAGGACTTCAGCTCCCAGAATTCTCCAGCCAGCTGGCAAAGCTGGCTGGAGAATTCTGGGAGCTGAGGTCCTTCAGACTTAAAGTTGCAAAGGTTGGGGACCCCTGGCCCAGGCCCTGACACTGACAGCTTTGCTGGCTGGAGAAGTCTGGGAGCTGAAGTCATTCAGACTTCAAGTTGCAAAGGTTGGAGACCCCTGGCCCAGGCCCTGACACTGACAGCGTTGCTGGCTGGAGAAGTCTGGGAGCTGAAGTCCTTCAGACTTCAAGTTGCAAAGTTGGAGACCCCTGGCCCAGGCCCTGACACTGACAGCGTTGCTGGCTGGAGAAGTCTGGCATCTGAAGTCCTTCAGACTTCAAGTTGCAAAGGTTGGAGACCCCTGGCCCAGGCCCTGACACTGACAGCGTTGCTGGCTGGAGAAGTCTGGGAGCTGAAGTCCTTCAGACTTCAAGTTGCAAAGTTGGAGACCCCTGGCCCAGGCCCTGACACTGACAGCGTTGCTGGCTGGAGAAGTCTGGGAGCTGAAGTCCTTCAGACTTCAAGTTGCAAAGGTTGGAGACCCCTGGCCCAGGCCCTGACACTGACAGCTTTGCTGGCTGGAGAAGTCTGGGAGCTGAAGTCCTTCAGACTTAAAGTTGCAAAGGTTGGAGACCCCTGGCCCAGGCCCTGACACTGACAGCTTTGCTGGCTGGAGAAGTCTGGGAGCTGAAGTCATTCAGACTTAAAGTTGCAAAGGTTGGGGACCCCTGGCCCAGGCCCTGACACTGACAGCTTTGCTGGCTGGAGAAGTCTGGGAGCTGAAGTCCTTCAGACTTCAAGTTGCAAAGGTTGGAGACCCCTGGCCCAGGCCCTGACACTGACAGCGTTGCTGGCTGGAGAAGTCTGGGAGCTGAAGTCCTTCAGACTTCAAGTTGCAAAGGTTGGGGACCCCTGGCCCTGACACTGACAGCTTTGCTGGCTGGAGAAGTCTGGGAGCTGAAGTCCTTCAGACTTCAAGTTGCAAAGGTTGGAGACCCCTGCCTTAGTTGACTAGATCCTCATCCTCATCACTGTCCTGATCCTTTGCACTTGGCGGTCGATCAGTCTGGGAGCTGAAGTCCTTCAGACTTCAAGTTGCAAAGGTTGGGGACTTCTGGTTTAAAGCAATGCAGTGAAAGTATCGAAGTTAGTATATAGGTAGTCCTCAACTTACGTCTGCTTAGTGACTGTTTGAAGTTACAGTGGGCCACGGTGGCGCAGTGGTTAGAGTGAGGTACTGCAAGCTACTTCTGCTGCCTGCACTTTGGCAGATTGAATCGCAGCAGGTTGACTCAGCCTTCCGTCCTTCCGAGGTGGGTCAAATGAGGACCCAGATTGTTGGGGGGCAAGAGGCCGACTCTGGAAACCGCTTAAAGGAGGCTGGAAAAGGACTGTGAAATGGGATATAAGTCTAAGTGCTATTCCTTCCTTCCTTCCTTCCTTCCTTCCTCCTAAAGGTTGACTCAGCCTTCCGTCCTTCTGAGGTGGGTCAAATGAGGACCCAGATTGTTGGAGGAAAAGAGGCTGACTCTGTAAACCGCTTAGAGAGGGCTGGAAAGCTCTGTGAAGCGGGATATAAGTCTAAGTGCTATTGCTATCTTCCTTCCTTCTTTCCTTCCTTCCTTCCTTCCTTCCTCCTAAAGGTCGACAGCCTTCCATCCTTCCGAGGTGGGTCAAATGAGGACCCAGATTGTCGGGGGCAAAAGGCTGACTCTGTAAACCGCTTAGAGAGGGCTGTAAAAGCCCTGTGAAGTGGTATATAAGTCTAAGTACTATTACCACCTTCCTTCCTTCCTTCCTTCCTTCCTTCCTTCCTTCCTTCCTTCCTTTTTCTAAAGGTTCACTCAGCCTTCCGTCCTTCCGAGGTGGGTCAAATGAGGACCCAGATTGTCCGGGGGAAAAGGCTGACTCTGTAAACCGCTTAGAGAGGGCTGCAAAAGCCCTGTGAAGAGGTATATAAGTCTTAAGTGCTAGATAGGTAGGAAGGAAGGACTATGATAGCACAGTTGTGAGAATGCAGCATTGCAGGCTGACTCTGCCCACTGCCAGCAGTTCAGTCCTGACCAGCTCACGGTCGACTCAGCCTTCCGTCCTTCCGAGGTGGGTCAATTGAGGACCTGGATGGTTGGGGGCAAATAGGCTGACTCTGCAAACCGCTTAGAGGGGGCTGTAAACGCTCTGTGAAGTGGCATATAAGTCTACGTTCTCTTGCTATTGTTACAACAGCCCTGAGAAAAGTGACTCACGGCCATTTTTCACACTTACAACCGTTGCAGCATCTCCGTGGCCACATGACCCCAATTCGGAAGCTTTGGCTGCCGACTCGTTATTTAGTGTCCCGGAGTTACACGATCCTCCTTTTTTGCAACCTTCTGGCAAATAAAGTCAGCGGGGAAGCCTGATTCACTTAACATTTTATTTGTATAAATTTTAATTTATAGGGTTTTATAAGGGTTTTAGCACAGGATATAATTTAATAGTTTTTAATAATGTATTTTTGCAATTATGTATGGTTTTTTAATATTGCCTGTGCGCCGCCCTGGGTCCTTTTTTAGGAGAAGGTGCGGGGTATAAATGTGATAAATAAATACAAATACAACAACCGTTTTTGTAACTTAACAACGGCCGACATTCGCCTAACGACTCAGGGGAGAAAGGTCGTAGAACGGGGGCCAAGCTCAACCACGGTCTCCCTTAGCAACCTGAGGCTCGCTTGTGGCTCGTAAGCCGTGAGCTGCCTTTGCTAAATGGATATTGCAATACTATTGCAATGCTCTCTACATGGGGCTTCCCTTGAGGTGCATCCGAAGACTACAGTTAGTCCAGAATGCGGCCGCGCAGATAATTACGGGAGCGCCCAAATATGGATGGGTAGTAACAAACTGGATGGGTAGTAACAAACTCAGGCTCAAACCGTCCAAGACTGAGTGGCTGTGGCTTCCGGCACCCCGTTTCAGCCAGATCATTCCAACTCTGGCCATTGGGGGCGAAACACCGGCCCCCGTGGAGAGGGCGCGCAATTTGGGTGTCCTACTGGACTCCCGGCTGACTATGGAGGACCATGTGGCAGCCGTGGCCAGGGGGACGTTCCTTCAGGTACGCCTGATACGCCAATTGCGTCCCTTACTGGACCAGGGAGCCTTACGCACAGTCACTCAAGCACTCGTCACATCTCGACTTGACTATTGCAATGCTCTCTACATGGGGCTTCCCTTGAGGCGCATCCGAAGACTACAGTTAGTCCAGAATGCGGCCGCGCAGATAATTACGGGAGCGCCCAAATACTCCCATATAACACCTGTCCTACGCGAGCTCCACTGGCTTCCTGTGGTCTTTCGGGTGCGCTTCAAGGTCCTAACGATCATCTTCAAAGCGCTCCATGGCTCGGGACCTAGTTACATGCAAGACCGCCTCCTGCCCCATACATCCCTTGGACCGATACGCTCTCACAGAGAGGGTCTCCTCAGGGTACCGTCGATCGGACAATGCCGATTGGCGGCGCCCAGGGGGAGAGCCTTCTCTGTGGCAGGACCAACCCTTTGGAACGACCTAACCCCTGAACTCCGTACCATTGCTGACCTCCGCCTCTTCCGCAAGTGTCTTAAGACGCACCTCTTCCAACTAGCCGACCTTGTGTAACCCCAACATCGCCAGTTCAAATGAGGACTCTAAAATGGTGTTAACACAGGCCCTTAATTATCCCTGTATTTGTGTGTAATTGATTTAATTTTCTGTACGCCCGCCCCGAGTCCCTTTGTGGTGAGATGGGTGCGGGTTATAAATATGAAAAATAAATAAAATAAAATAAATTTCATTGCGTATTTAATCGCTGCCTTTTCCTACCAACCCAACTTTTCCTTGCTTGCTTTTTAGTGCTACCAGAAATACAACACGCCCCAGAACGGCTCCGGGCCAGAGTACCCGCTCTGCGCCATGCAGCTCTCCTCCCACATGCACGCCGTCACGAGCACCGTAACTTGCATGCGCCGGAGCCTCATTCAGAGCACCTTCAGCCTCAACCCAGGTGAGCCCGGAAAGTGGTGGGCGGGGGGGCGGGGGGGTCGGTCCTGGCCCAGAACTCAAGGCGAGGATGCCCAGCCTTCCTGGCACCAAGGGCTGCCCCAAGCACCCCACGGCTGAGCTCCTTAAGAGTGGGGAAGCTCAGGCAGGGCTAGGCTTCGGCGTCGTTCGGTTGAACATTTTAAAACGTGTTTTGTTTTGATATAAAGGATCCATTTTTCCACTAACCAGCGTGGGTATACATGTTTTGGGCCAATGTTCAAATATACAACCTTATTCAATGTTTAATCTCAGCTTAGTTTCCAATACCTTAAGTCTCTACCTTGTTTCCCCGAAAATAAGACCTCCCTGGATAATAAGCCCAATAAGCATGCGCTAAAATTAATCCTCCAAAATTAATATTTCCCTCCCGGAAAATATTGCAACAAACCATTCACTAAGGCTGCATTACTATTCTCCTTCTCATCCTTCCTAGTACCTCTCTCTTCCCACTTGTGACTATAACTCTGTTGCTTGTGTCTGTACGGTTCATATTGTTTTATTTAGTGTCCTGGTTTGATTTTGATGGCTTATTTAGCATCCTGTGACTCTCACTAAGTGTTATGCCTTACGATTCCTGGTGAATGCATTTTTTATGCACACTGGGAGCATCGGCACCTTGGGTGTCCAATCACACTTGGCCAATAAAGAATTCCATTCTATTTCTATTCTATTCCATTCCATCCTTCCTATTCTATTCCTATTCTGTGCTATCCTATTCTATTCCATCCTATCCTATTCTATTCCTATTCTGTGCTATCCTATTCTATTGATTTCTTTCTATTCTATTCCTAATTCTATTCTATTCCATCCTATCCTATTCTATTCCTATTCTGTGCTATCCTATTCTATTGATTTCTTTCTATTCTATTCCTAATTCTATTCTATTCCATTCTATCCTATTCTATTCTATTCTGTGCTATCCTATTCTATTGATTTCTTTCTATTCTATTCCTAATATTCTATTCTATTCCATCCTATCCTATTCTATTCCTATTCTGTGCTATCCTATTCTATTGATTTCTTTCTATTCTATTCCTAATATTCTATTCTATTCCATCCTATCCTATTCTATTCCTATTCTGTGCTATCCTATTCTATTGATTTCTTTCTATTCTATTCCTAATTCTATTCTATTCCACCCTATCCTATTCTATTCCTATTCTGTGCTATCCTATTCTATTGATTTCTTTCTATTCTATTCCTAATTCTATTCTATTCCACCCTATCCTATTCTATTCCTATTCTGTGCTATCCTATTCTATTGATTTCTTTCTATTCTATTCCTAATTCTATTCTATTCCACCCTATCCTATTCTATTCCTATTCTGTGCTATCCTATTCTATTGATTTCTTTCTATTCTATTCCTAATATTCTATTCTATTCCATCCTATCCTATTCTATTCCTATTCTGTGCTATCCTATTCTATTGATTTCTTTCTATTCTATTCCTAATATTCTATTCTATTCCATCCTATCCTATTCTATTCCTATTCTGTGCTATCCTATTCTATTGATTTCTTTCTATTCTATTCCTAATTCTATTCTATTCCACCCTATCCTATTCTATTCCTATTCTGTGCTATCCTATTCTATTGATTTCTTTCTATTCTATTCCTAATTCTATTCTATTCCACCCTATCCTATTCTATTCCTATTCTGTGCTATCCTATTCTATTGATTTCTTTCTATTCTATTCCTAATATTCTATTCTATTCCATCCTATCCTATTCTATTCCTATTCTGTGCTATCCTATTCTATTGATTTCTTTCTATTCTATTCCTAATATTCTATTCCATTCTATCCTATTCTATTCTATTCTGTGCTATCCTATTCTATTGATTTCTTTCTATTCTATTCCTAATTCTATTCTATTCCACCCTATCCTATTCTATTCCTATTCTGTGCTATCCTATTCTATTGATTTCTTTCTATTCTATTCCTAATTCTATTCTATTCCATTCTATCCTATCCTATTCTATTCTGATTTATTTCTACTGTATTCTATTCCTAGTCTATTCTAATTGTTTCAACTTCTATTTTATTTGTTTCCTAGTATGATTTGATATCTTATTAGTAACTTTGACTATCATTCATTCTTGATGAATGTATTTTATTCTCTTTATGTACACTGAGAGCATCTGCACCAAAGGCAAATTCCTTGTGTGTCCAATCACACTTGACAAATAAAGAATTCCATTCTATTCCTATTCTATTCTATTCTTACTTCTTTCTATTCTATTCCTAATTCTATCCTATCTCCATTCTATGCTGTCCTATTCTATTCTGATTTCTTTTTATTCTATTCCTAATTCTATTCTATCCTATCCTATCCAATTCTGATGTCTTCCTATTCTATTCAGATTTCTTTCTACTCTGTTCTATTCCTATTCTATTCTAATTGTTTCAACTTCTACCTTCAAACTGTTATAGGGCACTGCACACCAAGACAACTAGACACAAGGAATGTTTTTCCCCAAATGCCATCCCTCTGCTAAACAACTAATCCCCACAACACTGTCAAACTACTTACTAAGACTGTATTACTATTCTTCTCATCCTTCCTGGTATTTATCTCTTCCCACTTGTGACTATAACCCTGTTGCTTGTGTCTTTATGCTTCATATTGTTTTATTTAGTGTCCTGGTCTGATTTTGATGGCTTATTTAGCATCCTGTGACTCTCCCTAAGTGTTGTGCCTTATGATTCCTGGTGAATGCATTTTTTATGCACACTGGGAGCATCGGCACCAAAGACCAATCCCTTGGGTGTCCAATCACACTTGGCCAATAAAGAATTCCATTCTATTCCTATTCTATCATATTCTATTCCTATTCTGTGCTATCCTATTCTATTCTGATTTCTTTCTATTCCTATTCCTAATTCTATTTTATTCCTATTCTATTCTGATTTCTTTTTATTCCTATTCCTAATTCTATTCTATTCCTATTCTATTCTGATTTCTTTTTATTCCTATTCCTAATTCTATTCTACTCCTATTCTATTCTGATTTCTTTTTATTCCTAATTCTATTCTATCCTATCCTGATTTCTTTCTGTTCTATTTCTATTCTATTCTGATTTCTTTATATTCCTATTCCTAATTCTATTCTATTCCTATTCTATTCTGATTTCTTTTTATTCCTATTCCTAATTCTATTCTATTCCTATTCTATTCTGATTTCTTTTTATTCCTAATTCTATTCTATTCCTATTCTATTCTGATTTCTTTTTATTCCTATTCCTAATTCTATTCTACTCCTATTCTATTCTGATTTCTTTTTATTCCTAATTCTATTCTATCCTATCCTGATTTCTTTCTGTTCTATTTCTATTCTATTCTGATTTCTTTTTATTCCTATTCCTAATTCTATTCTATTCCTATTCTATTCTGATTTCTTTTTATTCCTATTCCTAATTCTATTCTATTCCTATTCTATTCTGATTTCTTTTTATTCCTATTCCTAATTCTATTCTATTCCTATTCTATTCTGATTTCTTTTTATTCCTATTCCTAATTCTATTCTACTCCTATTCTATTCTGATTTCTTTTTATTCCTAATTCTATTCTATCCTATCCTGATTTCTTTCTGTTCTATTTCTATTCTATTCTGATTTCTTTATATTTTATTCTATCCCTACTCTATTCTATTCTATTCTATTCTAATTGTTTCAACTTCTACCCTCAAATGACGCTATAGGGCACTGCACATCAGAACAACTCGATTCAAGGGCAGTTTCCCCCCGAATGCCATCCCTCTGTTAAACAACTAATCCCCACCACACTGTCAAAGTATTTACTAAGACTATATTACTATTCTTCTTCTCATCCTTCCTGGTATTTATCTCTTCCCACTTGTGACTATAACCATTTTGCTTGTGTCTTTATGCTTCATATTGTTTTATTTAGTTTCCTGGTCTGATTTTGATGGCTTGTTTAGCATCCTGTGACTCTCCCTAAGTGTTGTGCCTTACGATTCATGGTGAATGCATTTTTTATGCGCACTGGGAGCATCTGCACCAAAGACTAATCCCTTGGGTGTCCAGTCACACTTGGCCAATAAAGAATTCCATTCTATTCCTATTCTATTCCTATTCTGTGCTATCCTATTCTATTCCTATTCTGTGCTATTCTATTCTATTCCTATTCTGTGCTATTCTATTCTATTCCATTCCATCCTATCCCATTCTATTCCTATTCTGTGCTATTCTATTCTATTCCATTCCATCCTATCCTATTCTATTCCTATTCTGTGCTATCCTATTCTATTCCTATTCTGTGCTATTCTATTCTATTCCTATTCTGTGCTATTCTATTCTATTCCATTCCATCCTATCCTATTCTATTCCTATTCTGTGCTATCCTATTCTATTCCATTCCATCCTATCCTATTCTATTCCTATTCTGTGCTATCCTATTCTATTCTGATTTCTTTCTATTCTATTCCTATTCTATTCTATCCTATTCTATTCCCATTCTGTGCTATCCTATTGTATTCTGATTTCTTTTTATTCCTATCCCTAATTCTATTCTATCCTATCCTATTCTGATTTCTTTCTATTCTTGTGTGTCCAATCACGCTTGACCAATAAAGAATTCCGTTCTGTTCTGTCCAGAGGTGGTGTGTGACCCTCTCACCGATTATAACGTCTGGAGCACAGTGCGGCCGGTCAACGATTCGGAGAAGCTGGATCCGAAAAGTGTCATCATCGCTTCCTCTCGAGTAGGTGCTGCTGGGCTGGGGGAATCCAGCATACTTTTCTTCTTTCGTTTACTTATTATTCATATCCCTCCTTTAATTATTCATTTTTTCGTGAACAATTCAAGACCTTGGAGGTCTTCTAGCCCAACCCCTTAGTCAACCAGGGTTCCAAAAGCCGCCCCCAACGTGCAGGTCTGACAAAGGGGACCATACGCAAATGTCTGTCCAGTCTCTCCTTAAAAGGCTCCAGTGTTGGAGCACCCACAACTTCTGGTGGCAAGTCGTTCCACTGGTTAATTGTCCTCCCTGTCAGGAAGTTTCTCCTTCATCCCAGGTTGCTTCTCTCCCTTGATGAGTTTCCATCCGTTGCTTCCTCTCCTGCTTTCTGGGGCTTTGGACAATAGTTTGACCCCACTCTTCTTTGGGGCAGCCCCTCAAATACTGGAACGCTGCTAACATGCCACCTTAAAGCAGACATGCCCAATACGGCAATCATAATTCATACATGTTAGCCTCCGGTCCCCATATATGCAAAACGGAGGCGCTCCGAAAGGCACAGCTGGGGGTGGGGGACATTTCCCCCCCCCCCCCCCCCAGGTCTGGCTTGATGAGGCGACCCGAAGGAGGGGGAGCTCCCTCCGGGTCGTGGCCCTGTGAGGACTCAATTGAAGCCTTAGTGCAGAGGTCACTCTCTTCGGACACCAGCTGTCAGCCTCTGCTTCGCTTGCTTGCTCTAGGCTGCCATAGAAACGGGGAGGGAGGGGCCATGGGGTATTTGGGAGGGGGAATTTCCAGTGCTGGAGGAGTTGGACTTAGTCAAGGCAAACCGTCTCGCATACCGACCTGATGGGGCCTTTTGAAGATGCACCCCATAGGACACCTTAGGGCAGGGGCCTGCAAAGTTGGCTCTTTTTTAAGACTGGTGGACTTCGACTCCCAGAATTCAGCAGTGATTGGTAGGGAATTCTGGGAATCAAAGTCCACACTTCTTAAAAATTGCCAAGGTTGTGAAACAATGATGTAGGCCAGGGGTCTGCAAAGTTGGCTCTTTTTTAAGACTGGTGGACTTCAACTCCCAGAATTCCCCAGCCGCATGTGGGACTACACTTCCCAGAGTTCCCCAGCTGGCATCCTTTAAGAGGGGTGGACTTCGACTCTCAGAATTCAGCGGTGCTTGGTAGGGAATTCTGGGCATCTAAGTCCACACTTCTTAAAAGTTGCCAAAGTTGTGAAACAATGATCTCAGGCAGGGGTCTGCAAAGTTGGCTCTTTTAAGGCTGGTGGACTTCAACTCCCAGAATTCCCTAGCCACATGTGGACTACACCTCCCAGAGTTCCCTAGCTGGCATGCTTTAAGAGGGGTGGACTTCGACGCCCAGAATTCAGCGGTGCTGAATTCAGCGGTGCTTGGTAGGGAATTCTGGGCATCGAAGTCCACACTTCTTAAAAGTCGCCAAGGTTGTGAAACAATGATCTTGGGCAGGGGTCTGCAAGGTTGGCTCTTTTAAGACTGGTGGGCTTTAACAGGCTGGCTGGGAATTCTGGGAGTTGAAGTCCACCAGTCTTAAAAGAGCCAACTTTGCAGACCCCCTGCCTTAGGGACTTGCAGATTGGACATAGGTTTGGGGAATCAGGGGGGAAGGTGCTGGGTAAACGCTTGATATGCACTTGCTCGCACCTTTTTTGGCTCAGATCCTGCTTTCCTTTTCGCTGCTTGCAATTCCTATTTGGCAAAACGTACTTTTTATCTCTATTCAAATGGAGGTTTTTCTTTCTTGGATATTGAAGGAGGCATTGCCTGACACCAGCTGCCCTTTCTAAAAAAAAAAAAAAACACCCTACACCAGCTCGTTTCGGCATGCCGGATAAATTTTCGATTTTAATTTGATTCGGGAAATTAAAAAATACCCCAAACCCAAAGCGGGCCAAAATGGGAAAGCTTAAAAACAAACTGGACGAACACATATTTTTATTTTAAGACTGAGTTTAAAGCAGAGGTCCCCAACCTTTGCAACTTTAAGTCTGAAGGACTTCAGCTCCCAGACTTCTCCAGCCAGCTTTGCTTTAAAGCAGGGGTCCCCAACCTTTGCAACTTTAAGTCTGAAGGACTTCAGCTCCCAGACTTCTCCAGCCAGCTTTGCTTTAAAGCAGGGGTCCCCAACCTTTGCAACTTTACGTCTGAAGGACTTCAGCTCCCAGACTTTTCCAGCCAGCTTTGCTTTAAAGCAGGGGTCCCCAACCTTTGCAACTTTAAGTCTGAAGGACTTCAGCTCCCAGACTTCTCCAGCCAGCTTTGCTTTAAAGCAGGGGTCCCCAACCTTTGCAACTTTAAGTCTGAAGGACTTCAGCTCCCAGACTTCTCCAGCCAGCTTTGCTTTAAAGCAGGGGTCCCCAACCTTTGCAATTTTACGTCTGAAGGACTTCAGCTCTCAGACTTCTCCAGCCAGCTTTGCTTTAAAGCAGGGGTCCCCAACCTTTGCAACTTTACGTCTGAAGGACTTCAGCTCCCAGACTTTTCCAGCCAGCTTTGCTTTAAAGCAGGGGTCCCCAACCTTTGCAACTTTACGTCTGAAGGACTTCAGCTCCCAGACTTCTCCAGCCAGCTTTGCTTTAAAGCAGGGGTCCCCAACCTTTGCAACTTTAAGTCTGAAGGACTTCAGCTCCCAGACTTCTCCAGCCAGCTTTGCTTTAAAGCGGGGGTCCCCAACCTTTGCAACTTTAAGCTGAAGTCCTTCAGACTTAAAGTTGCAAAGGTTGGGGACCTCTGCTTTAAAGGACGGAAAACAAAGACCCACATTCTCTCCCCCCCCCCCTCAACTGAACACTGACTTCTCTATTGCAACCATAATAATTGCTTCCCCCCGCCTCCCCTTTAGCGAAACAGCTCCAAAATTCACAACCTGCTGGGTGGATTCCGACCACCTACCTTTTAGCAAAACGGATGAAAAATAGATTTGGGAGACCGAGCGGCTGCCATCTGGGCACGAAGCCGGCGCTTGGAACCAGGCGCGGAAACTTGTCAGGCTGAGTTTAGGAGAGAGAGAGAGAGAGAGAGAGAGAGAAAGGCTGGCAATGGTTCCAAGAATGCCCCGACTGATTTCGTTGCTCTCTTCTTTCTGGCAGATTGACAGCCACTCTTTTTTCTGGAACGTGGCCCCCGGGGCGGAGAGCGCCGTGGCTTCTTTTGTCACCCTCCTGGCCGCGGCGGAAGCGATCCATAAAGTCCCCGAGGTCCGGTCGTTGCCCAAAAACATCATGTTTGCCTTCTTCCAGGGGGTAAGTTCGATTTTTGTTTTTCCTCTTCAACCACCCCCGATCTCTGCAGTTTGGAACGGATCTCTGATTTACTGGTTTGTTTGTTCGCTTATGACATTTATTTGTTGGCTATCGCGCATCCGGCAACTCTGGAGAGGCAGCTTACGGAATTAAACAGAGAAACAAGAGCTGGAAGGGACCTTTGAATTTGAATTTGAATTTTATTCGATTTGTAAACCGCACCAATCTCCGTCGAGACGGACTCTGGGCGGTGCACAGGAAATTAAGACCACAATAAATAAATAACAACAATACAAAAGTTAAAAAGAAATTAAATTGCAAACCTGTGCTAAAATTCCCATTAAAAAACCTGTCAACCATTTTCTAATTCAGCTGAAGCTCTATCGTACCTGGGTCTAAATTCTAGGCTAGTCCAGCTTGCTGAAAGAAGTATGTCTTGAGTGATGGGCAGAAGAGGGGAAGGTCCGTGATAGTGCGAAGGTCGGGGGGCAGGGCGTTCCAGAGGACGGGCCCTGCCACAGAGAAGGCCCCTACCCCTGGGCGTCACCAACCGGCATTGACCGGCGGTCGGCACCCTGAGAAGGCCCTCTCTGTGGGAGTGAATCGGTTGGTGGGAGGTATGTGGCAGGAGGCGGTCCCGTAAGTAACTAGGCCCCGAGCCATGGAGCGATTTGAAGATGGTAACAAACACCTTGAAGCGCACCCGGAAGGCCACCGGTAGCCAGTGCAGCTCGCGCAGGAGAGGTGTTACGTGGGAGCTTCGAGATGTTCCCGAAATCCCCCGCGCGGCCGCATTCTGAACCAACTGGAGCCTCCGGGTGCACCTCAAGGGGAGCCCCATGTAGAGAGCGTTACAATAGTCTAGGCGAGACGTCACGAGTGCTTGAGTGACAGTGCGGAGGGCATCCTGGTCAAGAAAGGGAAAGGTCCTTTGGAGAATAGCTTGACCCCCTTCCTCCTCTCTGGGGAAGCCCCTCAAATACTGGAAGATGCTCTCCTGTCTCCCCTTGTCCTTCTCTTCCCTAGACCAGCCAGGCCCAGTTCCTTAACAGATTGTTAATCTGTTAACAAGAAGGGACCTTGTAGGTCATCTAGTCCAACCCCCTTGGCCAAGCAGGAGACCCTACACTATTTCTGACCTATGGCAGTCCAGTCTCTTCTTGAAAGCCTCCAGAGATGAAGCTCCCACAACTTCCGAAGGCAACTTCTGTACCATGGGTTGATGGTTCTCCCTGTCAAGAAATTCCTCCTTATGTCCAGGTTGAATCTCTCCTTGGTCAGTTTCCATCCATTCTTCCCTCTCTGGCCTTCAGGGGCTGCCAGGAAGGACACAAGGAGCAAGTGGACCTGATCTGCTTCCAGGTGGATGAGAGAATATAGAATAATAGGGTTGGGAAGGACCTTAGAGGCCATCTAGATCAACCCTCTGCTCAAGCAGGAGGCCTTATACCAATGCTGGAGGCTTTTAAGAAGGTCTCCTGTGCAAAAAGGGGGTTGGATTAGATGACCTCCAAGGTCCCTATTTTATGTTCCATCCAGTCTCTTCTTAAAAGCCTCCAGTATTATAGCACCCACAACTTCTGGTGGCAAGTAGTTCCACTGGTTAATTGTTCTCCCTCAGGAAATTCCTCCTTATTCCCAGGTTGAATCTCTCCTTGGTCAGTTTCCATCCATTCTTCCTTCTCCGGCCTTCAAAGGGGCTCTGGAGGTTAGCTTGACCCCCTTCCTCTTCTCTGGGGCAGCCCCTCAAATATCGGAAGATGCTCTCCTGTCTCCCCTGGTCCTTCTCTTCCCTAGACCAGCCAGGCCCAGTTCCTGCAACCACTCATCCTCTGTTTCAACCTCCAGCCCACTAATCACTTTTGTTGCTCTTCTCATTAAAACATTAATGTTGTTGATCGTAAAAAAAAACCCACAGCAGATAAAAATGATTCAGTCCTGGAACCTGTAGCTGGAACCGGGAAGCTCTGGCTTTTCTGAAATCTTGCAGAGCGACCATGGTACACGTCACGCCGAGAACCAATTTCCATGACGTTCGCAAGCAGAGAAAGATGACTTGGGAAATAAGATTTGCTTTGGGGAGGGGGGATGTTGTCGTTCTCAGCTAGGAAATATCACGCTCGGCGAGGGCCAAATTTCCCCCGGGAAATGAATAAAACAGCTCGAGAGAGAGTGGGGGGGGGGGGGGGCAGGTGCCGTTAATCCCAGCTCCACCGGAGAATTAGCCAGGGGTGGGTGAGAAGGTTCGGGAGCAGTTAAATAGGAAAAGCTGACAGGTTTTTTTGTGTGGGGGTGGGAGGGAGATGGTTTAAATCAGCATTTCTCAACCTGGGCAATTTGAGAAGGGATGGACTTCAGCTCCCACAATTCCCCAGGCAGCATGGGGAGTCTGTTAATTTGTGTCGGAAGCATCACAAAATAATGCACACCTTATGACATAAGCTTTCAAATCTAAAACACAAGCTAACAGACTTCCCATGAGCTGAAAGATTTATAGTAGTCTTTCCTTCCTCCCTTATTTGGGGCTTAATAATAATAATAATAATAATTTAATTTGTAAACCGCTCTCTCTCCTCGGAGGGACTCGAGGCGGGGTGTTGTGACACAGTACATACATACATACATACATACATACATACGTGTGTGTGTGTGTGTATGTGTGTGATACATTTTTGAGCTGATCAATAAATAAATCAGGGAGACTAGGATAGATCTATTTCAAGCTTTCTAGCTCTCCTCAGCTAGCCAGACCCTTACTGGGATTTGAACCGGGGCTGTATTACATGTTAGGCAGAAGCCTTAGCAATTATGCCACCAGGTTCTCCTCCTGATCAGCTGAGACAGGGGAAATAAGTATATGCTTGTGTCACAACACCCTGTTAGTGGACCCAATTAAGAGAGGAGACATACTGTTTCCTTTTCTGCCTTTCGGCTCATCACCGGAGACCATCTAGACAGAAAGCTATGAGTTCCGTTGTGTACTTTTTTTTAATATGTGTGTTACGTTTTTGAGCTGATCAATAAATAAATCAGGGAGACTAGTATAGATCTATTTTGAGCTATTTAGCTCTCATCAGCTAGCCATGCCCTTACTGGGATTCGAACCGGGGCTGTATTCCATGTTTACCAGGGTGTTGTGACACAAGCACATACTTATGAGAGAAAAGGAAGGAGGAAAGAAGAGAAAGAAAAGGAAGGAAGGGAGGAAAAAGAGAGAAAAGAAAGAGAGGGAGGAAAGAGAGGAAAGGAAGGAGGAAGAGACAGGGAGGAAAGGAAGAAAAGGAGAGAGAAAAGGAAGGAAGGGAGGAAAGATAGGAGAAAGGGAGGGAAAGAGGAAAGGAAGGAAAAGAGGAGCTAGGAAGAAGTGATGGGGACAGAAGGAAGGGAGAGAAAAAACGTAAGAAAGGGAGGAAAGAGAGAGAGAAAAGGAGGGAGGAAGGAAAGAGAGGAAAGGAAGGAGGAAGTGACAGGGAGGGAGGGAAGGCCAGGATTTCTGTCGCTGAGCAGGGGTGGGGTGGGGGGGGTCTTAAGTGAGTCCCACCAATCCAGTTACAGCTTCTGCTTCCTCCTCCTTCTCCTTCTTCTTCTTCTTCTTCTTCTTCTTCTTCTCTCTTCTTCTTCTTCTTCTTCTCCCTCCTCCTCCTCCTCCTCCTCCTATCTCCTTCTTCCTATATCTTCTCCTTCTTTTCCTTCTCCTTCTCCTCCTTCTCCTTCTATCTCATTCTTCCTATATCTTCTCCTCCTCCTATCTCCTTCTTCCTATATCTTCTTCTTCTTCTCCTTCTCCTCCTCCTCCTCCTCCTATCTCCTTCTTCCTATTTCTTCTTCTCCTCCTCCTTCTATCTTCTTCTTCTTCTTCTTCTTCTCCTCCTCCCTCCTCCTCCTCCTCCTCCTCCTCCCTCCTCCTCCTCCTCCTCCTCCTATCTCCTTCTTCCTATATCTCCTCCTCCTCCTCCTCCTTCTATCTTCTTCTTCTTCTTCTTCTTCTTCTTCTTCTTCTTCTTCTTCTTCTTCTTCTTCTTCTTCTTCCTCCTCCTCCTCCTCCTCCTCCTCCTCCTCCTCCTCCTCCTCCTCCTCCTCCTCCTCCTATCTCCTTCTTCCTATATCTTCTTGTTCTCCTTCTCCTTCTTCCACAATCACAACTGCACAAATTGTGGGGGGTGGGGGCCCTGCCTGGAAAGGCACCGCTGCCAATCTCCCACCCACCCCCAAAACACGGTCGGTGGTGGGAACAGCGGGAAGAGAAAATGGTTTTTTTGCAGCCCAGGCGCTCCTGTAAAAGTTGTCAGCGCTGCTGCTCGAACTCAGCTCCAACCCCCCTCCAACCCACCCAACTCATGCCTGGAGGGGAACCTCAGCTGCTAACCATGCCCCCCCCCTGCCTCGCCCCCTCCCTCCCCCCCCCTCTTCCAACATCCTCTTGGCTTTTGGCAGCTGCCAGTAGCTCGAAATTAACTGCTTTTTTGCTTCAGTGTGCACATATATTTTTAATCCGCTCCACGTGACTCCGTGTTTGGGGAGGGGGGGGGCCTGCGTGTGCCAATTGCTGGGGGGGGGGCAGGCGAGGGCCTTTTCCTGCCCCCGTGGGGACGCCGGGCTGCCCACAGCTGCTGCCCCACCGGCTGCAAGGAAACGGGGCTTCCCGGCTACAAAGGCTGGAGACTCCAACTGGAAGGGCATCGTTTTCCTCCCGTTTCAGTGATTCTCTCTCTTACGGAACTCAAACGAAGGCCATACGGGTAGTCCTGGAGTTACAACCGCCTGTTCAGTGACCAAGTTACAGCCGAGTAACTTTAAAAAATGACTTGCGGCCGTTTCCCCCACACACACACATACACACACTTACGACGGCTGCCGCCTTCCCCGTGGTCAAAATTTGGAAACTTGGCAACTGGTTTCTATTTACGACGGACGTGTGATCCCTTTTTTCTGACCTTCGGACGAGCAAAGTCCGCGGGGGAAGCAGGATTCGCTTAGGGACCGCGTTGCTAACAGCGGAAGGGATTCGCTGGGCAACCGTAGCAGGAAAAAGGTCATAAGCGGCGGCCAACTTGACTCAGCTGGGATTGGTGGGACTCACTTAAGAACCCCACCCGCCCACCCCTGCTTAGCGACAGAAATCCTACCCTTCCCTCCTCCCTCCCTGTCACTTCCTCCTTCCTTTCCGCTTTTCCTTCCTTTTTCCCTCTCTTTCCTCCCTCCCTTCCTTTTCTCTCTCTCCTTTCCTTCCTTCCCTTTTTCTCTCTCCCTTCCTTCCCTCCCCTCCCTCCCTGTCCCTTCCTTCTTCCTTTCCTCTTTTCCTTCCTTTTTCCCTCTCCTTCCTCCCTCCATTCCTTTTCTCTCTCTTCTTTCCTCCTTCCTTTTCTCTCTCTCCCTTCCTTCCCTCCCTGTCCCTTTCTCCTTCCTTTCCTCTTCTTCCGATTTCCTCTTTTCCTTCCTTTTCTCCCTCTCCTTTCCTTCCTTCACCTGATTAATTGTTATCACAATTAATTTCTCCTTTGTTCTAAGTTGCTTCTCTCCTTGATTAGTTTCCACCTGTTGCTTCTTGTCCTGCCCTTTAGGTGCCTTGGAGAAGAGCTTGACCCCCTTCCTCCTCTCTGGGGCAGCCCCTCAAATACTGGAAGATGCTCTCCTGTCTCCCCTGGTCCTTCTCTTCCCTAGACCAGCCGTGCCCAGTTCCTGCAACCGTTCATCGTCTGTTTGAGCCTCCAGACCTTTGAGCATCTTAGATAGACTCAGATTAACAGAGTTGGAAGGGACCTTGTGGATCATCTAGTCCAACCCCCCTGCCCAAACAGGAGACCCTGCACCATTCCTGACAGAGGGCAGTCCAGTCTCTTCTTGAAGGCCTCCAGATATGAAGCTCCCACAACATCCGAAGGCAACTTCTGTTCCATGGGTTGATGGTTCTCCCTGTCAGGAAATTCCTCCTTATTCCCAGGTTGAATCTCTCCTTGGTCACTTTCCATCCATTCTTCCTTCTCTGGCCTTCAAAGGGGCTTTGGAGAAGAGCTTGACTCCCTTCCTCCTCTCTGGGGCAGCCCCTCAAATACTGGAAGATGCTCTCCTGTCTCCCCTGGTCCTTCTCTTCCCTAGACCAGCCAGGCCCAGTTCCTGCAACCGTCCATCGTCTGCTTGAGCCTCCAGTCCCCTCATCCTCCTGGTTGCTCTTCTCTGCCCTCTTTCTACAGTCTCAACCTCTTTTTTATAGTGTGGGGACCAGAATTTTGATGCCGTATTCCGTGTGTGGTCTTACTAAGGCACTATCAAGTGGTATTTTCATGGGATCTTGATTCTATCCCTCGGTTTGCCATTTTTGAGTTATTTGCAAAAAATAATGAAGCCAGGATAGAAATGAATGAACGTGGCAGATTCCTCGCTGTAGCTGGATTACTCTGTCCCTGTTTTTGGGAAAGAAACCTTTCTGGATTTCCCTCCCCTCCTCAGGAGTCCTTCGACTACATTGGCAGTTCCCGCATGGTGTACGATATGCAGAACGGCCGCTTCCCCATCAAGCTGGAGAACATCGACTCCTTCCTGGAGCTGGGCCAGGTGAGAAGAGTCCAGCCGAGGCTGCTTTTGGGGGCCTTGGCTTCGGCTGTCATTTTCCAATTTTGGGAACTGGAAGAGAGCTACAACAGAGAGTAGGGTCTTTGACACATGAGAATGGCCAGACGGGAGGCAGGTGGAACAGAGTGTAGAGTATCTTCGTTGCAAATGACGGTGTCTTTCATTTAATAATAATAATAATAATAATAATAATAATAATAATAATAATAATAATAATAATAATAATAATAATAATAATAATAATTTTAATTTGTAGACCGCTCCCTCTCCCCATAGGGACTCGGAGCGGTGCACAGGGAAAAAAATAAAACAATATATATATACAAACACATTAAAAACAAATTAAACATATACCTGTGCTAAAAAATTCCCCATTAAAATGCTAAAATTCCCAATTATAAGTAGCTAAAAACCCCATAGAAGAGAGACTACCCTAGGCCGGCCAAGCAGAAAAAATGCGTTTTTAATTTTAGACGGAAGTAGCGGAAGTCCGTAGTCGTTCTAATGTCGGGGGGAAGGTCGTTCCAGAGGGCTGGGCCCGCCACAGAGAGAGCTCTTCCCCTGGGTGTCGCCCGCTGACAAAGTCTAGTGGACGGCACCCGGAGAAGTCCCTCTCTGTGGGAGCGAATCGGCCGTGAGGATGTATGAGGCAGGATCCGATCCCGCAGATAGCTAGGTCCCGAGCCATGGAGCGCTTTAAAGATGATGACTAATACCTTGAAGCGCACCCGGAAGACGACAGGCAGCCAGTGCAGCTCGCGCAAGAGCGGTGTTATGTGGGTAAACCTGGAGGTTCCCATAATTGCTCGCGCAGCTGCATTCTGGACCATCTGAAGTCTCCGGGTGCACCTCAAGGGGAGCCCCATGTAGAGAGAGTTGCAATAGTCCAGTCGGGATGTCACGAGAGCATGAGTGACTGTGCGAAGGGCGTCCCGATCCAATAGGGGGCGCAACTGGCGAACCAGGCGAACCTGGTAAAACGCCCTCCTAGCCACGGCTGTCACTTGATCTTCCATGGACAGCCGGGCATCTAGGAGGACACCCAAGTTGCGCGCCCCATCCACAGGGGCAAGATGTTCGCCCCCTATGGCCAGCGATGGGGTCAGCTGGTTGAATCGGGCAGCCGGAAACCACAGCCACTCGGTCTTGGTCGGGTTGAGTCTGAGTCCGTTACTTCCCATCCAGATCCGTACGGCTTCCAGGCACTGGCACATCACCGCTACGGCATCGTTGGGGTGGTTTGGGGTAGATATATACAGCTGAGTGTCATCAGCGTAGAGATGGTACTCTACCCCAAAACCACGGATGATCTCACCCAGCGGCTTCATATATGTGTTGAACAGGAGGGGCGAGAGGACCGACCCCTGAGGCACCCCACATGTGAGGGGTCTCGAGGTCATCCTCTGCTCTCCTGCCAACACAAATTGCGATCGGCCAGAGAGGTAGGAGGAGAACCACCGTAAAACGGTGCCTCCCACCCCCAACCCCCCCAGCCGATGCAATAGGATACCATGGTCGATGGTATCGAAAGCCGCCGAGAGGTCTAATAGGACCAGGATCGAGGAACAACCCCCATCTCTGGCCCTCCAGAGATCATCGACCAACGCGACCAATGCCGTCTCGGTGCTATGCCCGGGCCGAAAGCCGGACTGGTGCGGATCTAGATACTCAACTTCCTCCAGGTGACGGGGAAACTGTTGTGCCACCACACTCTCAACAACCTTCGCCAAAAAGGGAAGGTTGGAGACTGGACGATAGTTGGTTAATAAAGCTGGATCCAAAGAGGGCTTCTTGAGGAGGGGCCTCACCATAGCCTCTTTTAGGGAAGCAGGCAAGGAACCCTCACTCAAGGATGCGTTGACAACCTCTTGGAGCCAACCTCGTGTCACCTCCCAGGATGCCAGTACAAGCCAGGAGGGACACGGGTCCAATAAACATGTGGTGGCTCGCAGTCGCCCACGTAACCTGTCCATATCCTCGGAAGTAACGGAGTCAAACTCCTCCCAAACAAGATCTGTCTCGTGGCACCCCACTGGGCCATCAATGGGGGCTAGCTCGTTCTGTATCTGAGCGATTTTCTCCTGCAGAAAAATCACAAATTCCTCTGCTCTACCCTGTAACGGGGCTTCCTGCACCCTCTGTTGAAGGAGGGAGCGGGTCACCCTAAACAGGGCGGCAGGGCGGTTGTCTGCGGATGCTATGAGAGTGGCACAATGATGACGTTTGGCCACTCTCAGCGCCACAATGTAAGTCCGTAATTGGGCTCTTACCTGTGTCCGGTCGGATTCAGAATGGGTAGACCTCCATCTTCTCTCTAGGCATCTCTTGCGGCGTTTCATCACCCTCAGCTCCTCGGTAAACCTGGGAGCCAGGGTGGCTCGCCGCCGCGAGAGAGGTCACAAGGGCGCGGCCCGACCCAAGGCTCCCGCGGTCGCAGTATTCCATGCGACCACGAGGTCCTCGATCGGGGCGCGGGTCAGGGGTACAGGAAGTGGCCCAAGCGCCGTCTGGAACCCGTCAGGGTCCATCAGGCGCCTGGGGCGGAACCAAATTGGTGACCCAGGTTCCGCCTCCCAGCATGGCACTTCTGCTTGTAAATCTTAAGGCCTCCTACAGGGTCTTGATCCTTCTAGACGCCGGCCTAGAAAGCAGCAGATTGGGAGTTCTAGTTCAGTCTTAACCATGAAAGCCGGCAGAGTGACTTTGGGCCAATCACCCGAAGTTAGGAGTTCTAGTCCTGGCTAAAGCATGAAAACCAGCCGAGTGACTTTAGGCCAATCTCCAGGAGACTGGGAGTTCTAGTCCTGACTTAAGCATGAAAGCCAGCCTGGTGACTTTGGACCAATCACCAGGAGACTGGGAGTTCTAGTCCTGACTTAAGCATGAAAGCCAGCCTGGTGACTTTGGGCCAATCACCAGGAGACTGGGAGTTCTAGTCCTGGCTAAAGCATGAAAGCCGGCCGGGTGACTGGGCCAATCACCAGGAGACTGGGAGTTCTAGTCCAGCCTTAGGCATGAAATCCAGCCAGGTGACTTTGGGCCAATCAATAGGAGACTGGGAGTTCTAGTCCAGCCTTAGGCATGAAATCCAGCCAGATGACTTTGGGCCAATCACCAGGAGACTGGGAGTTCTAGTCCTGGCTAAAGCATGAAAGCCAGCCGGGTGACTTTGGGCCAATCACCACAAGACTGGGAGTTCTAGCCCTGTCTTAAGCATGAAAGCCAGCCTGGTGACTTTGGGCCAATCACCAGGAGACTGGGAGTTCTAGTCCTGGCTAAAGCATGAAAGCCAGCCGGGTGACTTTGGGCCAATCACCACAAGACTGGGAGTTCTAGTCCAGCCTTAGGCATGAAATCCAGCCAGGTGACTTTGGGCCAATCACCAGGAGACTGGGAGTTCTAGTCCAGCCTTAGGCATGAAATCCAGCCAGGTGACTTTGGGCCAATCACCAGAAGACTGGGAGCTCTAGTCCCGCTTTAGCCAAGAAATTTCCCTCCTCCTCCTGTCCAGGCGACAGGAGATGAGATTTACTGCAGATTAGGTAGATTAGGGGATTCAGCCATCGTCTCCCTTGGGGCTCTGTTTTGGGATAATTTGCGGGAGATTATCTAGTGTTTCTGATTCACCGCCACAGAATGAGACTCCCACCAACCCAAATGATTCAGTGAAACAAAAGAACGCTCGACCAAGCGGGCATTCCTTGCACCAACAGAGCAAACTCTGAGGTAATTCCTCCTTGGATCAAACTCCAACTATTACCTCAGAGTTTACCTCAGAAACTCTGAGGTAATTTCAGATCAAATTCCTGATTTGATCCGAAATTACCTCAAGAGTTTGCTCTATTGGTGATATAATATATCTGCATAATATCAATGGTTCGTTTTTGCTCTTTCTGTGTCCATTCAGTGCAAACCTCTGTGTGGGCACGTATCTGTCAGATTTGGTAACGGCTGATTTTTAAATAGTTGCCGCCGCCTGTTTGCCTGGACAAGGGGCTTTCCCTCAGTGAGGCCTCCAGTCTGTCATCTGGTTCTGCTTTCACTACCCGTGCAAAAGGCTCCGTTGGAAAAAACAACAACACCCCGGCGCATTCTTGCCCATGTTCCCATCGTGCTCCATCTGTTGCAGGTTGCGCTCCGGAGTAATGCCTCCCTGTGGATGCACACGGATCCCGTCTCACGGAAGACCCCCGAGATTGAGGTAGGTAGGGGCGCTTGCTTGGCTGCCTGGTCCTTCCTTCCTTCCTTCCTTCCTTCCTTCCTTCCTTCCTTCCTTCCTTCCTTCCTTCTTTCCTTGCATCCTTCCCGGCTCGCCAGAAAGCTGGCGGTGTTGGCTTCCGGCGGGTCCTTCTGGATCCATGGCTCCCGGCCTTGACTGCAGCGGGACAGCCTCCGACGGCCATCTGCTGGGAGGCTCGCGGGCTTCCTCGGACAGTTGGTTGGCCACGGCGAGAGCAGATGGCTGGGCTAGGTGGGCCAGGGGTCCGATCCAGCCTGGGCTCTGATGTCCCTGGCATCTCCTGAGCGCCACATGGCCCCGTTCGGCTCCTCACATCACTGAGGACAGGTTGACAGACGCTGGCCTTCCTCTTTTTTGGTTTTTTGTTTTGCCCTCATGGAAAGTGTCCCTCACTTGAGGGGTCAGCTTCTCCGCCTCCTCCTCCTCCACTACACACACACACACACACACACACACACACACACACACACACACACACACACACACCCTTCTAGCACTGATGATGTCATCTACGTGGACAATGAAAGTCTGCAAGGAAACCACCAGGCTCCGAAAGCATCAAGGACTCCACAGCCCTCCTCCTCCTCTTCTTTCTCCTTCTTCCTTCCTCCACTCCCCATACCCTTCTAGCACTGATGATGTTCCCTAGTTGGGCAATGAAATATCTGCAAGAAAGCCACCAACCTCAGAGATCTCCAAGGATCCCATAATTGTTCTCCTCCTCCCCTTCCTTCCTTCCTTCCTTCCTTCCTTCCTTCTTTCCTTCCTTCCACAACCCTTTTAGCACTGATGATGTTCCCTAGTTGGGCCATGAAATGTCTGCAAGAAACAGCCAATCTAAGAGAGCATCAAGGACCCCAGAGCTGCTCTCCTTCCTTCCTTCCTTCCTTCCTTCCTTCCTTCCTTCCTCCCTCCCTCCCTCCCTCCCTCCCTCCCTCCCTCCCTCCCTCCCTCCCTTCCTTCCTCCACTCCACATACCCTTCTAGAACTAATGATGTTCCCTGGTTGGGTCATGAAATGTCTACAAGAAACAGCCAAGCTCACAGAGTACCAAGGACCCAGCGTCCTTCTCCTCCTCCCCTACTCCCTTCTAGCACTGATGACGTTACCTAATTGGGTAATGAAACATCTGCAAGAAAACCACACAGCTCAGAGAGCACCAAGGACCCTATAGTCCTCCTCCTCCACCTCCTCCTCCCGTCCTCCTCCTTGACCTGCAAAGGCTGTCTTTCTGCTCCTGGTCAGATCCAGTTGATGCTCCTCACCAGCACCTTCAAACCAGGATGGCCTTCTCCTCTATCCCCCGCCTTTCCTGACCTCTCAAGAGGGGGCTGTATCCCTTCTCCCTGACAACAGCCATCCGATGTCCCCTCTCCTTGCTCAATCCCCAGCCCGCTCCAGCCTTCCTCAATCCCCACCTTTTCCACATGGTCTTCGTAACCGTTCCTTCCTTCCTTCCTTCTCCTCTTCGGCCGAAAGGCACCTGGGGGAGATGGCGGGTTTTCTACACCTAGTTCTGCCTCCGTCCTGAATGCCTGAAGGACTTTGTGGCCCTGGAGAGGTTTTGCCCGGGAGCCCTCTGTGCTCTCAGCACCACTCGGGTTGGGCTTCTCCCTATCTTGGCACCGTGTCTTCAGCGTGCCCATTTTGGCGACCTTAAATAAAGCACCTGTCCCAGAGGAGGGCTGTGTGATGGGTTTTTCCCCCCTCCCTATAGTAAGGAAAATACCATGATGCAACTTGAGTCAGTCGCAAGGACCCAAGATTTATTCTTCCCAAATTTTCGGGCTTCTCCTGGAGCAGCCCTCCTTGCAGAATTTCTCTCTGTCTCCAGAATTTGTGCCCGTTGTATTTATACGGTGCCTGGTTGTGTCTGACTTTTAGTTGTTAATTTGGGTGTTGATGGTTGCCTGGGGAGGCAATAATAATTACCTAGTAAACTGGCGGTAAGTCAGCACTCTTCTTGAATGCCAAGGGGTCCCATTTCCCAGGCTTCAATCTTTTTTTTCCCCCCTCCTGGCTGTTTTTGTCCCTGCTTGGCCAACAATCTGAGTAGCTGTGAAACCAAACGCCTGCCCCGACTCAGATTGGATCCTGCAACATTATTTATCCTGGGATCTTTGCTTGGAAGTAAAATTTTCCTCCGCCTTCCGAATTCGTGGCATAACTCCTCTTGCCCTGGGGCTCTTAGGAAAACGTCCAGAGGATGATGGAAGCCTTGAACAAGAGCAGCGAAAACACCAGCGTGGTGATGAGTGGGATCGACGCCAGCCAACCCCTGCCGCCTTCCTCCTTCCAGCGATTCCTGAGGGCCCAGCAGATTCCCGGGATAGTCCTGACCGACCACTCCTCCCACTTCGAGAACAGGTAAGCAGGCAGCCTGCAGCCATCTGTTCTTTTGGATCTTTGGCCTGCCACACTTATTCTGCTATGCATTTTCTATGATGGGATTGTATGGAGTTAGGTGCGAGGTAGCCAAAACAAAATTCCTTTCTTAGAAAACCCAAGGTCATCCTTCGTCTCTGCATTTCTGCACCTGACCGGAACTGGTTGGGAGGGGAAGATGCCAGCGTGGCAGTGGGAGATGGGACCATGGGACGGACTGGTGGGTGTGGGGGGGGCCAAGATCTTGAACTTCCAACCGGGTGGGGAAAACCGGGAAGCTTTCAGATGTGCCAACAAGGCTCCCTTCATCAATTGGAACTTTGAGGAATCCTTTGCCTCGGTCTCTGATTTAATTTTGGATGCTATTTGGAAATCTGACACCAGGGATCCTTTTCAGAGATCTCCAAACATGGCAACTTTATTTTATTTTTTTAATTTATAACATCCTCATCATCTTCTTGCTCTCTAATTTCAAAAGTCAACTTACTCATTTCAGCACCTTCCATTATTTTACGAATAACTTCCCTCCTGCGTTGGTAGTTTTCCAGATTTTTGCGAATACAATTCTTGCTGCTGTTAAAATGTTTACAATCAGATATTTCAAGTCTTTCTTGTATGTATCTGGTATAATTCCCAACAAACTCTGGTTTAAAGTCTGTGTCTAGTCTAGCTTCCATACATGTCCACCACATGTGGTAGCATGACCCTGGTGTCCTGAATTGTACTTTGTCTAGAAGGTGAAGTCCGCAGGCCTTAAAAGTTGGCCAAAATTTGGAAACCCCTGCTGCGCAGGCCGTCCTCGACTCCCAACCCCAAATGGGCCCGACATTTCTGTGCTTAAGTGAGACATGCGATAAGTGCGTTTTGCCCCCTTTTACGACCTTTCTTGCCTGCGTTGCTAAGCGAATCCCTGCAGTTGATAACGTTAGTAGCCCAGTTGCAAAGTGAATCAGAACGTCGCAAAAGGGGATCAGATTTCCCCCCCCCCTCCAGACACCGCAACCATCCTAAATACGAATCAGTAGCCATGCATCTGAATGTTGATCGCGCGACCAAGGGTTGAAAGTCAGCTTTTTTTCGGCGCCATTGTTAGCTTTGAACGGTCGCTTAAGTGCCCGGTGGTAACTCGAGGACTGCCTGAAAATCTATGAACCCATAGAACGCAGGTGAGTCTAGAAGTGACCAAGCCGGAAACGAGACGCAGAAGGCCAGAACTGGGAAGCCCCTCCATCCGAATACAGCCGGAAGGGGCCTGGGAGGTCTTCTAGTCCAACCCCCTGCTTAGACAGGAAAAGCCTCTGGAACTCCAGACAAAGGGCTGCCCAGTCTCTTCTTCGAAACCTCCAAAGCTTTGGTGCATTCAACATTTGGAGGGATCCTTAATCTAAGTTTATTTACATTTTTTTTAAAAAAAGACAGATTTTCCATTACGCATACACAAACAGTATATTGCAACATGCGTTTCTGAATATACCTTCATTAAGCCAGTAACTTCCAGAGAATAATTAGGACTATTTTGGGTTTCCTTTTCTATGTTTCATCCTATTGTACCACAGATTCCAACAGTTGTAATAATCTGTACCCTTCTGGTTCCTGAGTATTTTCGTTAGGCGGTCTGCTCCCACGCATTCTGTGACTTTTTCCAGATCGATTTACTTTCTGAGGGTAGCAACTCGTTCTTTCATTCCTGTGCAAAAAGTATTCTAGCTGCTGTAATAATAATAGTAATCTTTATTGTCATTGTACTAAAATGACAATGTTTAGTTTAGTTTTAGTTTTATTAGATTTCTATCCCGCCCTATCTCCCAAATGGGACCCAGGGCGGCGCACAGGAACTTAAAAATCAAAAAAATACGAACAATACAAAATTCTACAAAAGTTAAAACTAAAATTAAACAATTTAGCCCGTGCTAAAAACAATTAATTTAAAAACCCAACTCTAAAAATAGAAACCCTTAAAAATCCAATGTTAAACCCGAAATATAGGCATACACTAACTCTAAGCAAGGCCAGCGAGATGGAACAAGTGCGTTTTTAATGAAATTGGTTTTAACTTCACTGGTGCAAAATTATAACAGAAACAAAAGAAAGAGAGAAATGAAAAATGAAAAAACTAGCATGTGCATGGAGGAATTGCGGTTGAATTTAAAAACCTCACAGCCCAAGGATAGAAAACTATCTTTAAACCTGTTTGTTCAGCTGGCTATACTTTGATATCTCCTGCTTGATGGGTAGAAGGGCAAAGAGATCCCAACCAGGGTGGGAATCATCTCTGAGAATCTTCCTTGCTCTGCTAAAGCAGCGAGATCTGGTGATGTGATCCAGTGATGTCAGAGGGCAACCGATGGTTTCTTGTGCCGAATTGATCCCTCTCTGTAGGGCTTTCCTCTCCGCAACTGTTAAACCAGCATACCACACTGTGATACAATATGTGAGGACACTTTCTATGGTGGACCGACAGAAAGAGGTCATCGGCCATTGTTCCAATAATGTGGAGGGTCAGATCCCATTTTGTCCTTGTTTATTTTATCGGGTTTCATTCCCAATAAAAAGACCTCTGATTCCATCTCGACTGCATAACCTGTAACCTCTGTGATCCATTTCCTAATCTTTGACTGCTTGGGGGCAAGTCCACCATTGGTGATAGTAAGTCTCTTTTTTATTTCCACATTTCCAACACTCTGGGGGACGTTCCTGGGTACATTTTGGCAAATCCTTGCTGGGAGAAGGTGCCAGCGGTAGAACCATTTTATCAATATTTTCCTTATAGGAGGTTGCCAGTGTGAACTTCAGATACAATACAATACAATAGCAGAGTTGAAAGGGACCTTGGAGGTCTTCTAGTCCAACCCCCTTCCTTAGGCAGCAAACCCTATACCCTTTCAGACAAATGGCTGTCCAACATCTTCTTAAACACTTGCAGCGTTGGGGCATTCACAACTTCTGGAGGCAACTTCTGTTCCACTGGTTAATTGTTCTCACTGTCAGGAAATTACTCCTTAGTTCTAAGTTGCTTCTCTCCTTGATTAGTTTCCACCCATTGCTTCTTGTTCTGCCCCCAGGTGCTTTGGAGAATAGTTTGACTCCCTCTTCTTTGGGGCAACCTCTGAGATATCGGAAGACTGCTATCATGTCTCCCCTGGTCCTTCTTTTCATTAAACTAGACATACCCAGTTCCTGCAACCGTTCTTCGTATGTTTGAGCCTCCAGTCCCCTAAATCCTCTTTCTTGCCCTTCTCTGCACTCTTTCTAGAGTCTCCACATCTTTTCTACATCGTGGCGACCAAAACTGGATGCAAATATTCCAAGTGTGGCCTTCCCAAGGCCTTATAAAGTGGCATTAACCCTTCAGGTGATCTTGATTCTCTCCCTCTGTTGATGCAGCCTAGAACTGGGTTGGCGTTTTTGGCAGCTGATGCCCACGGCTGGCTCCTATTTCAATGGTTGCCCACTAGGACTCCAAGATCCCTCTCACAGTTGCTACTATTGAGCCAGGTCCCACCTATCCTGTACCTGTGCATTTGGTTTTTCCTGCCTAAATGTAGAACTTTACTTTTGATTTTTGTTCCAAATCTCATCCCACATTTGGGGGATCCTTGCACACTCGGCGAACGGAGGTGAAGTCCACCCCCCGCCCCCACACACATGTACCTGCAGCTCAGCAAAAGCCAGAGAGAGGGGTGGGGGTGTATGTGGACGCTGGAGAAGAACCTAGCAGTCACTGAGGGAAGGGTGGTGGTGGAGGCCGAGGAAGGACAGACGTGCCGTTAAAAGAGGCGCGACGTAATTGTTCCGACAAGCGGGAGAAATCTGCTTTCGCCTCGCCAGCGTCTTCGGCGGCTGGCTGGCAGCCAGGGGTTAGCAAGCATGCAGCAGGGAGGAGCAGCTGCTGTTCATCCAGGGCCGCCTGGAAACAAAGCAGAACAGGAGAAGGGACAGTGTGTGTGTGTGTGTGTGTGTAAAATCCAGATGTTGCAGATGCTGCCTACAGGTGGTCCTTGACTTGCAACAGTTCACTTAACATAAGAACATAAGAAGAGCCTTGCTGGAAGAGGCCACAGCCCATCCAGTCCAGCCTTCTGTCTCCCACAGTGGCTCCCCATTGGCTTCAGGGTCTTCCCAAGCAGATGTCTTCACCTGCTTATGATTCCCTGCAAATGGCATTGAGAGATCTCCTGCCTATCTCTCCAACCCGGAGGGTGTCCTTAGGCATCCATCATGATAGCCATGGACACCCTTGTTCTCCATGAACTCCTCTCTTCCTTCCTTCCTTCCTCCCTCCCTCCCTCCCTCCTTCCTTCCTTCCTTTCTTAACATAAGAACAGCCTTGCTGGAAGAGGCCACAGCCCATCCAGTCCAGCCTTCTGTCTCCCACAGTGGCTCCCCATTGGCTTCAGGGTCTTCCCAAGCAGATGTCTTCACCTGCTTGTGATTCCCTGCAAATGGCATTGAGAGATCTCCTGCCTATCTCTCCAACCCGGAGGGTGTCCTTAGGCATCCATCATGATAGCCATGGATACCCTTGTTCTCCAGGAACTCCTCTCATCCTTTCGTTCTTTCTTTCTTTCTTTCTTTCTTTCTTTCTTTCTTTCTTTCTTTCCCTCTCTCTCTCTCTCTTTCCTTCCTTCCTTCCTCCCTCCCTCCCTCCCTCCCTCCCTCTCCTTTCTTTCTTTCTTTCTTTCTTTCTTTCTTTCTTTCTTTCTTTCTTTCTTTCTTTCTTTCTTTCTTTCTTTCTTTCTTTCTTTCTTTCTTTCAGAACATAAAAACATAAGAAAAGCCTTGCTGGAATAGGCCACAGCCCATCCAGTCCAGCCTTCTGTCTCCCACAGTGGCTCCCCATTTGCTTCAGGGTCTTCCCAAGCAGATGTCTTCACCTGCTTGTGATTCCCTGCAAATGGCATTGAGAGATCTCCTGCCTATCTCTCCAACCCGGAGGGTGTCCTTAGGCATCCCTCATGATAGCCATGGATACCCTTGTTCTCCATGAACTCCTCTCATACTTCCTTAAAGGTGTCGAGGCTGACAGGTGTCACCCCTTCTTCTGGCAGGGAGTTCCATAGACTCCCTACCAGAAAGGGAGTCTATGGAACTCCCTGCCAGACTTGGTGACCAAAGTCTCAGCGGCTGTTAATGCTGTGTGTTAATGCTGTTGCAGCATTAACACACACACACACACACGATCAAAATTTGAGAGGCTTGGGAACAGACTCGCCTTTATGACCGTCGTAGCATCCCCGAGATCAAAAGTCAGGCGCTTGTAACTAGCAGAAAGAGAGTTAGAAATTTAGAAGCGTGAGAGAATGGCGAATGGCCTTAGGGCAGGGATGGCGAACCATTTTTGGGCTTGCATGCCAAAAGTGGGGGGGAGCACAGGGGGAGTCATGCATGGGCGTGCCACACCTGTGCATGCTTTCCCCCTCTGGTTTGCTCGTAGGTTCATTTTTTGCCATCCGGAGCCTTCAGGGAAGCCTCTGGAGGGTGAAAAACTGCCTCAAAAGAAGGCCGAAGTCAGCTGGACCTGCGCGCTGGAGCTGACAGGGCAACGCCTCGCATGCCCTAGGAAATGGCTCCGTGTGCCACCTGTGGCACCCGTGCCATAGGTTCGCCATCTCGGCCTTAGGGAGGTTCATTACAATGGCTAAACAGCTGCTCCTCTTCTTGGGTGATCAATATTAAATGTTATGCACATTATTATCATCATTGTTTAATACAATACAATGCAATAGCAGAGTTGGGAGGGACCTTGGAGGTCTTCTAGTCCAACCCACTGCCTAGGCAGGAAGCCCTGTACCCTTTCAGACAAATGTCTCTCCAACATCTTCTTGAAGACTTCCAGGGTTGGGGCATTCACAACTTCAGGAGGCAACTTCTATCCCACTGATTAACTGTTATAACAATCAGGAAATCTTAGTTCTAAGTTGCTTCTCTCCTGGATTAGTTTCCACCCATTGCTTCTTGTTCTGCTCTCAGATGCTTTGGAGAATAGCTTGACTCCCTCTTCTTTGGGGCAACCCCTGAGATATTGGAAGACTGCTATCCTGTCTCCCCTGGCGTTCTTTTCATTAAACTAGACCTACCCAGTTCCTGCAATCGTTCTTCCTATGTTGTAGTCTCCAGTCCCCTAATCTTCTTTGTTGCTCTTCTCTGCACTCTTTCTAGAGTCTCAATATTCTTTACAGATTAACAGATTTGGAAGGTACCTCGGAGGTCATCTAGTCCAACTCCCTGCCTAGGCAGGAAACCCTATACCCTTTCAGACAAATGGCTATCCAACATCTTCTTCAAGACTTGCAGTGTTGGGGCATTCACAACTTCTGGAGGCAACTTCTGTTCCACTGATTCATTGTCTTAATTGTCAGGAAATTCCTCCTCAGTGCTAAGTTGCTTCTCTCCTTGATTAGTTTCCATCCATTGCTTCTTGTCCTGCCCTCAGGTGCTTTGGAGAATAGCTTGACTCCCTCTTCTTTGGGGCAGCCCCTGAGATATTGGAAGACTGCTATCTTGTCTCCCCTAGTCCTTCTTTTCATCAAACTAGACCTGTTATTATTATGATGGCTATTTCTCAAAAGGAACTGTATTCACACAACACACCATTTATTTATTTATTTATTTATTTAGATTTAGATTTAGATTTATATAACCGCTCCTTCTCCATCGAAATAGGCCCAGGGCAGTGCACAGGGAATTAAAATCAATAAATAACAATAAATACAGTAATAATGTCTAAAATGAATTAAACTAAGGACCTGTGCTAAAACATTCCCATTAAAATTCTAAAATGCACTTACTCGTTGGCTAAGATTGAATTATATTAGAGCTCTAATCTCTAAATTAGACCGGCTTGATGGAAAAGATACGTCTTAAATGAGCGGTGAAAGAGGGGAAGGTCTTTGATAGTCCGAAGTTCGGAGGGCATGTCGTTCCAGAGGGATGGCCCTGCCACCGAGAAGGCCCTCCCCCTGGGCACCGCTAGCCGGCATTGACCGGTGGATGGTACCCTGAGGAGGCGCTCCCTATGGGAGCGGATCGGACGGTGGGAGGTATGCGGCAGGAGACGGTCCCGCAAATAACTAGGCCCCGAGCCATGGAGCGATTTGAAGATGGTGACAAGCACCTTGAAGCGCACCCGGAAGGCCACCGGCAGCCAGTGCAGCTCGCGCAGGAGAGGTGTTACGTGGGAGCTTCGAGATGCTCCCAGAATCCCCCGCACGGCCGGATCCATTGATGGACTGTGTTTCCCCGGAAGTATGACATGGCCTGAAAATAAGGACATGACAGATTTTTTGGGGTAGGCAAAAATATACCACCTCCCCTGAAAATAAGCCCAGTGGACACCCCACGCCCCTCTGGCCAGGCAGAGCGTCATCAACCAATCCAACGGTATCCCACATGCGCCAAGGAAGCAAGGGGTGTGTTCCCCTCACAGCTTAGCGACTTCGGGAGACTGTTGGGTCAATGAGTGACGCTCTGCCCAGCTGGGGGGCAGGGGGGAGGTTGCTCAAGTGCCTGTTCCCCCCCCCCCACACACACAGTGCTCACTAGGTCGATGTGCGCCCACCACCGGCACCCGCATGGAAGCCACCGCCTGGCCCAGCTCTCCCTGCGGGGCGACAGCCAAAGCTGCCGCCGTTGCCCCCCGTCCCCGCTGCCTCCACCCCAGCCCCGAGGATGGCTTCTTCGGCAGCTTCCAACCCCGGGAGTCTGTCGCCGAGTCTTCCGGGAGCCGGGGCAGAACCATGGAGCGGGAAGGGCACTCCCAGAGCGGCCACTTAGGCCCGGCTCCCGGAAGGTTCGGCAGCAGACTTCCGGGGTTGGGAAGCCGGGGTGGCGGCAACAGTGGCGACATGGCCCTGCAGGGAGCGCTGGCCCAGGCCCTGGTTTCTGCGCAGGTGCTGGTGGTGGGCGGGTGCACATCAACGTGGTGAGGACTGGGAGGTGTGCGAGCGGAGGGGGAGGACAGGCGCATGAGTGGGGGACCATGCTCACTGCCTCCTGCACCCCCAAAATAAGCCCCCTCCCTTCTCCCCCCGATAATAATTTTTGACTCGTATTTCAGGGCTCAAAGGAAAAATAAGACCCTGTCTTATTTTGGGGGGAAATGGAATTTTTTAATATTTAATAATAACTTTTTAAAACTTTTTTTTTTTTAAAGTCAGGCGCTCGGCCCCTGACTCGTATTTACGACCGTTGCCAACGATCCCCTTTTCCGACCTTCTGACAAGCAAAGTCAATGGGGCGGCTAAGTTCCCTTAACAACCGTGTCACTCGCAGGGATTCCCTCTAACAGTTATGGCAGAGGGTTGTGACCTGGGACCAAACTCACTTAACGACTGCCTTGTTGAGCAGAAGAACTCTGGGTCCGCGGTGGTCGTAAGTCAAGGCCTACCTATATGTCTTGGGCGATGGCTTTTTTTTTCTTTTTCTTTTTTTTCCTTTTTCTTTCTTTTCTTTTCTTTTCTTTTTGCAATCTTGCGTGGAGCTGAACTCCTCAATTTCCCCCAGCCAGCAAGGTTGAAATAACCCCCCCCCCCTCCACCTGGAGAACCTCTGTTTGGCCTCCTTTCCAGATTTGGGGGTCTTGTTTGCCAACCCCCCTTTGCTTTCTAATAAAAAGCTTCAGCTCCTCAAACAGGCAAAGCCACCCAGTTAATTACAGTCATCAAAATTAAAATTTTAATAACGATGCTTCTGCCACGGAGAAGGAAGGGTTGCGGGGGGGGGGTGGTCTGGGTTTCTGGCCAAGCCCGGATTCGTCCCCCTCCCCAATCCCAAGGGGTCCCTCTCAACACCTGCTCCCCCCCAAGGACCCCTCCTCCTCCCTGCTCCCCCCAAGGACCCCTCCTCTCCTCCCTGCTCCCCTTAAGGACCTCTCCTCTCCTCCCTGCTCCCCCCAAGGACCCCTCCTCTTCTCGCTGCTCCCCTGACCACAGCAGCTTCTCCTTCCCTCCCACAGGTATTACCAGAGCATCTATGACAACCCCGAGAACATCCGGCTGAATTATCCCGAGGGGCTGAGCCCGGAGGAGACCCTGAATTACGTGACGGACACAGCGAAGGTGGGAGAGGGGAGGGGAGGGGTCCGGGGGGGGCAAACTCAGGTTCTCTGGCCGGCTGTGCTTGTCTTGGCCCCGATGGCTGCAGCAGCCGCCCCCGTGCAAAGGAAAGGCCCAGCCTGCCTTGACCCTCCTCCCTTTCTCCCAGTCCTTAGCTGCCGTCGCCACCGTGGTGGGCCGCACGCTCTACAAGATGGCGGGGGGAGGAGGCGACGCCTTGTCAATTCGGGCAGATCCGCTCACGGTAGGTGCTGAGGGGGTCTCCGGGTGGGGGGGGGCAAGGGGGTGGTCCTAAGTTGGCACATCCTTCCGTCCTGTCTCTGGGTAGGTCATGAGCGCCCACTTTCCTGCTTCCCACCCACCCCTTTTCCTTGGGTCCTCCACCCACCCCCGGCCCCAAAGAGGCAGTTTGTTCTAGTAGTGGGTAGAACTCTAGGCTGGGAGCAGCTGGGAGAAAGTGAGTTCTAATCCTGCCTTAGCTGTGAAAGCCAGTTGAGTGACCTTCAGCCAGTCCATTCCCATCCCAGCACACCTCCCAGGGAAGGGAAGGGCGAGGAAGGGAGTGAGAAAGAGGGAAGGAAGGGTGAGGAGGAAGGAGGAAGGAAGTGAAAAGGAGGGAAGAGGAAGGGAGGAAGGGAGTGAGAAAGAGGGAAGGAAGGGTGAGGAGGAAGGAGGAAGGAAGTGAAAAGGAGGGAGGAGGAAGAGGAAGGGAGTGAGAAAGAGGGAAGGAAGGATGAGGAGGGAGGAGGGAGGAGGAAGAGGAAGGGAGTGAGAGAGAAGGAAGGTTGAAGAAGAGGAAGGGAGTGAGAAAGAGAGAAGGAAGGGTAAGGAAGAGGAAGGGAGGAAGAGAGTGCGGAAGAGGGAGGGAAGGGAGGATGAGGAAGAGGAAGGGAGGATGAGGAAGAGGAAGGGAAGGACGGAGGAGGGGGGAGAAAGAGGGAAGGGAGGGAGAGAGGAAACGAGAAAGGACGAAAGGAAGTAAAAGATGAAGAGAAAAAAGGAAGGAAGAAGGGAAGGAGAGAGGGGAAAAGGGAAAGAAAGAAAGAGAAAGAAAGAAAGAAAAAGAAAGAAAGAAAGAAAGAAAGAAAAAGAAAGAAAGAAAGAAAGAAAGAAAGAAAGAAAGAAAATGACAGAGTCACAGATGTTTCTGCTGGCAAAATCCTCTTTCCTGTCTGGTTCACAGGAGGTGCTTCTGAATTGGGGCCAGCATCATTCACTCAACCAGTCTGGGGAAGATGGGCAAAGAGTGGAATTCCCCCCCAAATCCTGAGTTTTGGCATTCCTGTTTGCCCTCTTCCCTCACTTCCTGCCTCTTGAGTGATCTAGTACTCTGATTATTAATTTACTCTATCGTAGTTGACAGCTGCAATTGAGCAATTAGTATTATTATACTTATAAACCGTACAGCATTAAATATCCAAAAATAATAACGGAAGTTACCCCCCCCCCCCCCCGACCACTGGCTCAACAAGCTTCTTGAATTCCCTACCTTGAGTACCCTACCTGTCTGGTCAGGATCCACAGGGCCACATAATGACACAGCCAGGTCTCCTGGAACATGGAATCCAAGAGCTGGATGGGGCCCCGGAGGTCTTCTAAGTTTAAGTTTTATTACATTTGTATACCACCCTATCTCCCTGACGGGACTCAGGGCAGTGCACAGGAAACGATAAAAACAACAACCCCCTGCCCCAGGGAGGAGACCATCTTGCATCCTCGACAAACGGCCCTTGCTCCTGTTTGGTCATTTACTCCAATCTAAAGTAATAAAAGTTTTACAAGTCGCTTAGTCGTTTACAGTAGTAAGTTTACAGTTGAGTAGTTTGCTCCTGTTTAGTAGGCACTGCTCTTTGGAGCTTTCTGGCTATACGATTTGCCTTTTTCTTCTAGGTCACGCGCATGTTGTATGGTTTCCTGATCCAGTCCAACAACTCCTGGTTCCAGGCCATCACCAGGCCAGATTTTAAAGGACCTCTGGGTGAGGCGTGTGTGTGTGTCTGTGTGTGTGAGAAAGAGAGAGAGAGAGAATTAGAAAATGAGAAGAGAATGAGAGAAAGAACCGAGAGGGAGAATAAAGGGGGGGAAAAGAATAAGGAAAGAGAGAATGAGAAGGGGCAGGTAAGTGAGACAGAAAGAACCGAGAGAGAGAATGAAAGAGAAAGAATGAGGGAGGAAAAGGCAGAATGAGAAAGAGAGAGAGAGAGAGAGAGAGAGAATGAGAAAGAACCAAGAGAGAGAATGAGAGAGAAAGAATGAGGGAGGAAAAGGCAGAATGAGAATGAGAGAGAGAGAATGAGAGAGAGAGAATGAGGGAGGAAAAGGCAGAATGAGCAAAAGGGAGAGAGAGAGAGAATGAAAGAGAAAGAATGAGGGAGGAAAAGGCAGAATGAGAAAGAGAGAGAGAGAATGAGAGAGAAAGAATGAGGGAGGAAAAGGCAGAATGAGAAAAAGGGAGAGAGAGAATGAGAGAGAAAGAATGAGGGAGGAAAAGGCAGAATGAGAAAAAGAGAGAGAGAGAATGAGAAAGAACCGAGAGAGAGAATGAGAGAGAAAGAATGAGGGAGGAAAAGGCAGAATGAGAATGAGAGAGAGAGAATGAGAGAGAAAGAATGAGGGAGGAAAAGGCAGAATAAGAAAAAGGGAGAGAGAGAGAGAGAGAGAGAATGAAAGAGAAAGAATGAGGGAGGAAAAGGCAGAATGAGAAAAAGGGAGAGAGAGAATGAAAGAGAAAGAATGAGGGAGGAAAAGGCAGAATGAGAAAAAGGGAGAGAGAGAATGAGAGAGAAAGAATGAGGGAGGAAAAGGCAGAATGAGAAAAAGGGAGAGAGAGAGAGAATGAGAGAGAAAGAACCGAGAGAGAGAATGAAAGAGAAAGAATGAGGGAGGAAAAGGCAGAATGAGAAAAAGAGAGAGAGAATGAGAAAGAACCGAGAGAGAGAATGAGAGAAAGAATGAGGGAGGAAAAGGCAGAATGAGAATGAGAGAGAGAGAATGAGAGAGAAAGAATGAGGGAGGAAAAGGCAGAATAAGAAAAAGGGAGAGAGAGAGAGAGAGAATGAAAGAGAAAGAATGAGGGAGGAAAAGGCAGAATGAGAAAGAGAGAGAGAGAATGAGAGAGAAAGAATGAGGGAGGAAAAGGCAGAATGAGAAAAAGAGAGAGAGAGAGAGAGAGAGAGAGAATGAGAAAGAACCGAGAGAGAGAATGAGAGAGAAAGAATGAGGGAGGAAAAGGCAGAATGAGAATGAGAGAGAGAGAATGAAAGAGAAAGAATGAGGGAGGAAAAGGCAGAATGAGAAAAAGAGAGAGAGAGAGAGAGAGAATGAGAAAGAACCGAGAGAGAGAATGAGAGAGGAAAAGGCAGAATAAGAAAAAGGGAGAGAGAGAGAGAGAATGAAAGAGAAAGAATGAGGGAGGAAAAGGCAGAATGAGAAAGAGAGAGAATGAAAGAGAAAGAATGAGGGAGGAAAAGGCAGAATGAGAAAGAGAGAGAATGAAAGAGAAAGAATGAGGGAGGAAAAGGCAGAATGAGAAAAAGGGAGAGAGAGAGAGAATGAAAGAGAAAGAATGAGGGAGGAAAAGGCAGAATGAGAAAGAGGGGGGAGAGAGAGAGAATGAGAGAGAAAGAACCGAGAGAGAGAATGAGAGAGAAAGAATGAGGGAGGAAAAGGCAGAATGAGAAAGAGAGAGAGAGAATGAGAGAGAAAGAATGAGGGAGGAAAAGGCAGAATGAGAAAAAGGGAGAGAGGGAGAGAGAGAATGAAAGAGAAAGAATGAGGGAGGAAAAGGCAGAATGAGAAAAAGGGGGAGAGAGAGAGAATGAGAGAGAATGTGAGAGAAAGAATGCGGGGGGGAAAGAGAATGAGAAAAGGGAGGGAAAGAATGAGAGCGAAAGAACACAGAGAGAAGAAAGAAAGAAAGAAAGAAAGAAAGAAAGAAAGAAAGAAAGAAAGAAAGAAAGAAAGAGGGAATGAGAAGGGGAGGGCAAGAATGAGAGAGAAAGAACCAAGAGAGAGGGAGTGAAAGAGGAAGGAGGAAGAAAAAGAGACACAGAATGAGAAAAAGAGGAGAGAGAGACAGAGAAAATAAAAGAACGAGAGAGAGGGAGGGGAGAGATCTTCAGGCCTTGAAGGCTGCTGCCTGAGGG
This sequence comes from Rhabdophis nuchalis, assembly GCA_039707465.1. Lineage (NCBI taxonomy): Eukaryota > Metazoa > Chordata > Lepidosauria > Squamata > Natricidae > Rhabdophis > Rhabdophis nuchalis. The sequence continues at coordinate 11,138,359 of CM077662.1, read as the reverse complement.
TAACCTTTGGAGCCCTCCCCCTCCCCTTTTCTCTCCCCTCCCAGGCGATGAGCCCCTCCAGTACTACATCGCTGTCTCCAGTCCTGTCAACTCCACCAGCCTGGTCCATTACGTCTTGGCCAACCTCACCGGGACCCACCTGGGCGACAACATCACCAAGGAGCATTGCAAAGATTCCAAGGATGACGTGAGTCGCCTTCTCCTCTAGCCCAGCACTGGTAGCTTGTTTCTTTTAAAAACTGGATAAAATAATCACCAGGAAAAATAAATAAACATGTACAGTCTTTAAAAAAATAATAATAATCTGGAAAATACCGTATTTTTCAGCGTATAAGACGCACCCTTTTCCTCCCCCAAAAGAGGGTAAAAATCTGGGTGCGTCTTCTATACACTGAATACAGCATTTTTGGCCTGTAAAGCATTTTTCTGCAAAAAACGGACGCGCAGAGGGTTTGGGCAGCCTGCAAAGTGGTCTGGGGGGAGGGCAAAAGTGAGCAATAAGTGGGCTGTTTTTTGCTCGTTTTTGCCCCCTCCCTCCCCCAACCCCAGGGGCATTCTACAAGCCTCCCAAAGCCTATCCATGCCCTGTTTTTTTGCAGAAAACGGGCCTGTTTTTGCAAAAAAAAACCTGGCATTTTTTTGCTCATTTTTCTTTTTCCCCCCCTCCCCCCCGGGGCCCCCAGGAGCACTTTGCAGGCCTCTCAAACTCTCTGCATGCCCCATTTTCCACCCAAAAAATGAGGCCTGCAGAGGGTTTGGGAGGCCTGCAGAGTGCAAAAACTTTTTTTAAAAAATTTGCCTCTTCAAAATCTTGTTGCGCCTTATACTCCGGAAAATACGGTAAACAGCCGACTGGTGAAAACTTTTAGGGAAATCCCCCTTAGGAGACTGAAAAAGTACATAGTGAAATGCAGCGAGAGAGATGTTGCTGAAACGCACAACGGCCAGTCACAGACACTGAATTTGTAAAACAAATATCGTTTACTTTCGTAGAAAAATAAAGTGATAGAAACTTCTTCATAAACAAGCGAGAAGTAGTCCTGAATCATATAAACAGTCTAGCACTCAAAGTTGGCGAACAGTTGCACAACTCACAATTATCCACGCTGAACAACACCCGACATACACAACAGCCATCATCTAAGGATCAGCATCTAACAGTGATTCTGGCTCCCTCTTATGGCCGATTGAGGAAACAGCAGCCAATCACATTCTACTGCAGTAGTTAAAGTTACAGATACAGTATTGCAATCATGGTTTATATATTGCCAACCCAACATTCGGATTACATTCCTAACAAAAACGTAATGGTGAAACCCTGGGAAAAGCTGCCCCCCCTTCCCTCTTCTGATGCCCCCACCCTGAGATTGGGAGATACCTGGAGAAGGTCTCAGGTGAGGCTGTTAATGCCACCCAGCAAGTTTGCACAAGATTCAGTGACCTTTGGAGGATCTGATCATCTGCTGTGGCCTAGAGGTGGAGCTCTCGCCTCCCAATCAGGAGGTGGTGAGTTCAATCCTAGGTAGAGGCAGATGTAAGATCTCCTGCTTGGGCAGGGGGTTGGACTAGATGACCTGCAAGGTCCCTTCCAACTCTGTTAATCTGTTAGTTAGAAAGAAAGAAAGAAAGAACGAAGGAACGGAAGGAAGGAAAGAAAGAAAGAAAGAAAAAGAAAGAGAGAAAGCTCTCGCCTCCCAATCAGAAGGTGGTGAGTTCAATCCTAGGTAGAGGCAGATGGAGGGACTCCTGCTTGGGCAGGGGGTTGGACTAGATGACCTGCCAGGTCCCTTCCAACTCTGTTAATCTGTAAATCTTGGTCCCAGCTGGTCAACTTCAAAGATAGACAGATCCTGAAGGTATGCCTAGCCAGGCGCCCAGCTCACCCCGATCCTAACATTTGGCCATCCACCGAAGATGCTCAGATGGCTCGATGGTTTTGATTGGAAGTTGACAGAGGAAGGAGTGGTGCAGTGGCCAAGAGGTGGGGATCTCGCCTCACCATCAGGAGGCTGTGGGTTCGATCCTAGGTAGTGGCAGATATTTCTCTCTCTCTCTCTCTGGGAACAATGAGAATATATCGGCCGAACAAAACTCCGCATTGGCGACAGGGAAGAGCGTCCGGCCATTAAACTCTCTGCTAGCTCCATTCAGTTTCCCAGACTCCACCTCGCAACGGATGGTGGGGTCGTTAAATGATGATGATGATGATTGGAAGTTAATAGAGCCCCCCTACTCCAGCCCCCCAGCATAAAAGGGGAGAATAAGAAACTTTAACTTTATTCACATTTATATACCGCCCTATCTCCCTTGCGGGACTCAGGGCGGTGCACAGGCAATAATAAAATGCTATAAACAATAAATACAATAAAATATCTTAAAAATAAATTAAACTAAGAGAGCTGTGCTAAAATTACAATAAAACCAAAATTAAAAACTATGTAAAAACCATGCCACGCCGGCTGCATAGAATAGGTGTGTTTTCAATGCCTGGCGGCAGAGGTGCAGGTCCGTGGTTTGTTTGTTTGTTTGTTTGTTTGCTTGTTTGCTTGTTTGCTTGTTTGCTTGTTCATTCATTCATTCATTCGATTTATATACCGCCCTATTTCACCTAAAAGGGACTCAGGGCGGTGCACAGAAAGATAAAAACCCAACAATATACAAAGTATAAAAAATAATTCAATTAATTAAATCCGTGCTAAAATTTGGATAAATAGAATTAAAACCCATAAATATCAAAAATTTAAAATTATTCCCTAGTCTATGTCAGGCCGGCTAGATGGAAGAAATGTGCTTTTAACATCCGACGGAAGAGTCGTAGGTCCGTGATGGTACGGATATCGGGGGGGGGGGGGGCAGGTCGTTCCAGAGTGTCGGACCCGCCACAGAGAAGGCTCTCCCCCTGGGAGTCGCCAGCCGGCATTGACCGGCTGAGGGCACCCTGAGGAGGCCCACTCTGTGGGAGCGGACAGGTCGAAGGGAGGAATGTGGCAGGAGGCGGTCTCTCAAGTTGTACGCAGGTCGGGGTAGGTCATTCCAGAGGGTGGGGGCTGCCACAGAGAGCAATAAACCTCACCATGTCACTGATGGTCCTTGACTTAGGATTGGAATTGAGCCAAGGATTTCTGCAAGGCATTTGCCGAAAATGAAATTTAATAGCGATGAGCAATAATATTATGCCTATTTGTACTGAAATATATGATACGCAGGTATCCCACCGTCCACTCCCTGATAATGCATAAATAGTACAAAATTAAAAAAAACTTGACGTGGAAAAAAAAGAACAGAAAACAGAAGCCAAGGAGAAGAAATCAGCCTAACTTTAATGCTTGAAGCTTTCAGGTTCCAAGCGGCCCAGGTAATAACCGGGTTTTGCTTCTACTTCTCCGTTGTTTCCTTTCCCGCAGTTGTACGAATACACCTGGGTGCAGGGCTCCCCGCACCCCAACGCCAGCTCTCCCCGCAAGCCCTTCTGCGTCCGGTCGACGGTCCGCCGCACGGTGGCCTCCTCGCCGGCCTTCGAGCTCCAGCAGTGGGGCTCCACCGAGTTTTCCACCTGGACGGAGAGTCGCTGGAAGGAGCTTCATGGACGCATCTTCTTGATCGCCAGCAAACAGCTGGAGGTGAGGGGTTTAAAGGAGGTTGGAGGGCTCGGTTTGGTAAAGTATAGGAGCTTTCTATCCATCCATCCATCCATCCATCCATCCATCCATCCATCCATCCATCTATCTATCTATCTATCTATCTATCTATCATCTAATCTATCTATCAATCATCTAATCTATCATCTAATCTATCTATCTATCCATCTGCCTGCCTGCCTCTCTCTTTCTCTCTCTGCCTGCCTGCCTGCCTGCCTGCCTATCTATCTATCTGCCTGCCTGCCTGCCTGCCTGCCTGCCTGCCTGTCTGTCTGTCTGTCTATGTATCTATCTATCTATCTATCTATCTATCTATGTATCTATCTATCTATCTATCTATCTATCTATCTATCTATCTATCTATCTTATCTATCTATCTATCTATCTATCTCTGCCTGCCTGCCTCTCTCTCTCTCTCTTTCTCTCCCTGCCTGCCTGCCTGCCTGCCTGCCTGCCTGCCTGCCTGCCTGCCTGCCTGCCTGCCTGCCTGCCTGCCTATCTATCTATCTATCTATCTATCTATCTATCTATCTATCTATCTATCTATCTATCTATCTATCTATCTATCTATCTATCTATCTCGTCTGCTTGTGTGTCTGTCTAATCTATCGCTATCTGTCATCTCTCTCCCTCTCCCTCCCTCTCTCTCTCTCTCTCTCTCTCTCTCTCTCTCTCTCTCTCTTTCTCTCTTGCATGCCACCCATTGTGCCAAAGCAACTCTAGGTGACTTACAACCAACATTAAAACAATAAAGATCTCTAAATTTAAGAAACCGATCAAAAGCAGGGGGGAGGGAGGGAGGGAGCCAAGGGAGAAGGGAGGGCATCCTCCCATTCCATCAGCCACTTCCAATGGGCCACACCCCATGGGGGCTCTGGGCTGGTTGGCATCGCCCTCTCTTCAAGGCCCTTCAGAAGGCCAAAGGGTGGGAGCAGATCTGACCTTGGCGGTTTGGGATGCTTTTTTGAGTTGGGGGGGTGGGTGTATCCAAAACAGGCCATGGGGCTTCCAGTTGGCCTTGACCCATGGCCCATAGAAGGGGATCTCTGCTTCTCCCTCTGGACTTGCTGCTTCTCACTTGCAATCAAAGAAATGCGTATTCAGACTTAGAACCACCCTTGAAGTCAACATTTCCGTCGCTAAGCAAGATTATTGTTCAGTGAGTTTTGCCTCATTTTTTTGGCCACTGTGGTTAAGTGGATTATTGTAGGTGTTCAGTTAATAACATAGTTGTTAAGTGAATCTGGCTTCCCCCTTGACTTTCCTTCTCAGAAGGTCGCAAAAGGGGGGACTGCGACACGTCACAAATGTGAGCCAGTTCCCAAGCACCCCAAGATAAGTCCTGCGGATGTCGCAAAGACCCGTAAGAGTGAAAAATGGCCGTTAAGTCCCTTTTTTCAGGGGACGGTCTCTAAAGAAACGGTCATCTCTCCTACTCTTCATTCCCCACCCTTCCTTTCTCTACTTTGCCCTTCCTTCCTTTCCCTTCTCGTCTCTCCTCTTTCCATTGTTGCCTTTGCTTGTTTATTTTATTATTTATTATTTATTATTTTTAAAATTTATAAACCGCCCCCTCTCCCCGAAGGGACTCGGGGCGGTGTACAAGAATTTTCTCTGATGGGTTCTGGGGGTGGCGTTTCAGCAATCCAAACTTAATATATATTTTTCCCTTAAAATAAATTTCTATTGAACAATAATTCACATAAGGATTAAACAAAGACTGAGGAGTTTAATGCCTCCTCCAATTTTAGTCTAATTCATTCCAAGCTGACAGGTCTTATACACATCTTACAGTCCTCTTATAAATCCCTAATTCTCCATATTTCTCCTACACTTCTAATAAAAGCAGAGTTTATATAGAGAAAAAGATTCAAAAACAATTCTTGTAATAATTATTTCTATTAACCAAATCTTAACCACTACTCCCATTAAAATCCGACACTCTGTTTCCCAGCCATAGGTACCAGAAATCCCAACTTTTATTAAAAAGACGATTCAGTTTTCTCTTTAAGAATATATGTCATCCTGTCCGCTTCTGCACATAGAATCTTATCCAGGACCTGTTGGTTCGTTGGGATTTCCTTTGACTTCCAGTATTGCGCGTATGTCATACGTGCCGCTGTTGTGATGTGTATTAATAAGTACCGTGGATCTTTAGCAGTGGTGGGTTTCTGCAGGCTCGCACCTACTCGCGAGAGCCGGTTGGTGAAATTTAGAGAACCGGTGAGAGGGGGTTCCACCGGTGTACCTGGAAGTAAATCTGGCCCACCGCTGCCAGTGACCCAAAGGGAAGGAAAGGAAAGGAAAAGAAAGGAAGGAAGGAAGGAAGGAAGGAAGGAAGGAAAGAAAGAAAGAAAGAAAGAAAGAAAGAAAGAAAGAAAGAAAGAAAGAAAGAATTTATCATCACAATTGAGTCCAAAATTTTGGTTGCTAAGCAAGAGCGTTGTTAAATGAGCTTCACCACATTTTAAAAGGTGGCCACTCCCACCCTGTCACATGACTGCCAAGCCACGCCCACAAAATAGGCCACACCTACTTGGTAGGTTCAAAAAAAATTGAAACCCACCACTGATCTTGAGGTACTTCTCTTGGCTTTATGCCCAACAGAAATATAACTAGGTCCAATTGAAAATCAAATCCTGCGATTTCTGACAACTGATTGTCCTCCCTTTTTTTGACCCCCCTGCAGATCGTCACGCTGGTGGTGGGCCTCATCATCCTCATCGTCGCCTTCGTGGCCACCTACTTCATCAACGCCAAAGCCCACGTGCTTTTCTCCACGCCGGGCGACTCTGAAACAGTGGCCTATTGATCGGCCTGCGCCGGGAATTCTAGCGCCGCGAACAAGAGACAGGAGGGAAAAAAAGGAGCGAATTTGGCACCGCCAGGCCCTTGCGTCGGTTCCCGTGGAGTATGGGTCTTAAAAGGAACACACCCCATCATCACGTCCCCGTTGAGACGCACGGCAGGGAGACCAAAGTTAGGCACGGATTAATTGAGGGGTGGGGGCTTTCTCGGGTCTCTCAGACCCTCCTCCCTCCAGCGGCCCGGCACAAATGGGGAGCACAGCCTGTGGGTCCCAACACCCTCTTGAGACAGGCGAAGAGTTGGCCATCCAAGGAGAGAGACTCTTGAGGAGCATTGAGGACCTTCAACCTTGCAGCTCTCACTTTTTTTTTTTCCTTTTTTAAAATTTTTTTTTGAAGGCCTGGATAAATTTTCTTGATTTACGTAGATCAAGGTGGGTGGGGGGGAGAGGTGGAACAAACAAACAAACTCCGAGGGACACAGAAAAGTTGGGAATGGGTGCAAACTGTCCTCTTTTTTTATTTTATTTTTAAAAGAAAACCTGAGGTCTGTTTTTTCTTTTTCTTTTTGTACATACGATATAAATAATAGCCTGTTTGGATTGAAAAACCGTCCCCGATCCCGTTAATTTACAGATTAAATTTGTTGATTCCTTCCCGCCTTTAGCTTATTTGCTCGGCTACCTGAGACGTTTTTAGGAATTTGGATAGCTGGGAGTGGAGAGATTTTGGGGAAGGGGCTTTTGCTTTGGAAAGGTGCCAATGCAGTCAGTTTAAGAGAGGGATACAACCAAGATCAGGGGAGGTCCGACTACCACTCTATAAAGCCACACCTGGAGTCCTGCATCCAGTTTTGGTCCCCACACTATAAAAGAAGAGATTGAGACTCTGGAAAGAGGGCAGAGAAGAGCAACCAGGATGAGGAGGGGACTGGAGGCTCAAACATCCGATGGACGGTTGCAGGAACTGGGCCTGGCTGGTCTAGGGAAGAGAAGGACCAGGGGAGACAGGAGAGCATCTTCCAGTATTTGAGGGGCTGCCCCAGAGAGGAGGAAGGGGGTCAAGCTATTCTCCAAAGGACCTTTGAAGGCCAGAGAAGGAAGAATGGATGGAAACTGACCAAGGAGAGATTCAACCTGGGAATAAGGAGGAATTTCCTGACAGGGAGAACCATCTACCCATGGAACAGAAGTTGCCTTCGGAAGTTGTGGGAGCTTCATCTCTGGAGGCTTCGAAGAAGAGACTGGACTGCCCTCTGTCAGGAATGGTAGAGGGTCTCCTGCTTGGGTGGGGGGTTGGACTAGATGACTCACAAGGTCCCTTCCAACTCTGTTTTTCTGTTATCTGTCAGAAATGGTGTAGGATCCCCTGCTTGGGCGGGTGGGGTTGGAATAGATGATCTATAAGTTTCCTTCCAGCTCCGTTCATCTTTTTAAATCTGTTAAGTACTTGGCCTGGCTGGTCTAGGGAAGAGAAGGACCAGGGGAGACAGGAGACCATCTTCCAGTATTTGAGGGGCTGCCCCAGAGAGGAGGTCAAGCTATTCTCCAAAGCCCCTTTGAAGGCCAGAGAAGGAAGAACGGATGGAAACTGGCCAAGGAGAGATTCAACCTGGGAATAAGGAGGAATTTTTCTGACAGGGTGGACAATCAACCCATGGAACAGAAGTTGCCTTCGGAAGTTGTGGGAGCTTCATCCCTGGAGGCTTTCAAGAAGAGACTGGACTGCCCTCTGTCAGGAATGGTGGAGGGTCTCCTGCTTGGGCAAGGAGTTGGACTAGATGACCCACAAGGTCCCTTCCAACTCTGTTTTTCTGTTATCTGTCAGAAATGGTGTAGGATCCCCTGCTTGGGCGGGTGGGGTTGGACTAGATGATATATAAGTTTCCTTCCAGCTCCGTTCATCTGTTTTAATCTGTTTACTTGACCTGGCTAGTCTAGGGAAGAGAAGGACTAGGGGAGACAGGAGAGCATCTTCCAATAGTTGAGGGGCTGCCCCAGAGAGGAGGAAGGGGGTCAAGCTATTCTCCAAAGCCCCTTTGAAGTCCAGAGAAGAAAGAATGGATGGAAACTGACCAAGGAGAGATTCAACCTGGGAATAAGGAGGAATTTCCTGACAGGGAGAACCATCAACCCATGGAACAGAAGTTGCCTTCGGAGGTTGTAGGAGCTTCATCCCTGGAGGCCTTCAAGAAGAGACTGGACTGCCCTCTGTCAAAAAGGGTGGAGGGTCTCCTGCTTGGGCTTGGGGCTGGACTAGATGATCTACGAGGTACCTTTCAACCCATGGAACAGGAGTTGCCTTCATCTCTGGAGGCTTTCAAGAAGAGACTGGACTGCCCTCTGTCAGAAAGGGTGGAGGGTTCCTTGGGGTTGGGGCTAGACTAGATGATCTACGAGGTCCCTTCCAACCCATGGAACAGAAGTTGCCTTCGGAAGTTGTGGGAGCTTCATCCCTGGAGGCTTTCAAGAAGAGACTGGACTGCCATCTGTCAGAAATGGTGCAGGGTCTCCTGCTTGGCCGGGGAGGTTGGACAAGATGACCTCCAAGGTCCCTTCCACCTCTCTTAATCTGTAAAAGTCTTCCTCAAATGAAACCTGGCACATCTGGAAGCTAGCAAATAGCAGCGTTTCTCAGCCTTGGCAGCTGGGAGATGGCCGGACTTCAACTTCCAGTATTCCCCAGCCAGCTGGGGAAGGACTTCAACATGGCTGGCTTGGGAATTCTGGGAGTTGAAGTCCAGCCATCTCCCAGCTGCCAAGGCTGAGACACCCTGAGACAAGGGAAGGCGGAATAATTATAGAGAGACATACATTTCTCTGTGTTGAAACTGAACAGGTTGATATCCGGAGCCATTAAAGAGCTGGGCCAAGCCGTTTCTGCCAGTGGCCCATTGGTTCAGTTGCGGCTCTGCCCATATTTCTTTTGAAACAACAATTGCAGGAAGTGTGTAACTTTGTGCCAAGGTTCTGGCGTTCCACAATTAAAACAAGAGTGTGCCCAACGTGCTCGTTTAAATGTGGCTGGCTGGTTGTGCTGAAGAAGAGGACAAATTAGATTAAGCCCATCAACAATGGCGAAATGTAGGTTTAAAGCCTTGACCAAGTTGAAAGGCCGAATTATTTTATAGTAGCTGGTAACTCAGCATTGCCCGGATATTTATTTATCCTAATCCTGTATTAGACAGAATGAATTCTATCCACAGCGTGAAGTCAAAGTAATTCACTATAGATATAATTGATTCCTTTTTATTTCAGCGGCCCAGGCGTTCCAGAGTTATGCTGGAACACACACACGCAGACACCCCGCGAGCTGTTAGGGGTGTCTTGCCCCCACAGTATTTTCCTCCAGAGAGCAAGTCATCTGTGTACCAAATTTGGTTGAAGTTTCTTGTGGTGTTCCAGAGTTATGCTGAAATATACATACACTCACAGAGAGAGAGAGAGAGAGAGGAAGAGAGAGAGAGAGATAGGAAGATTGAGAGGGATAGATAGATAGATGATAGATAGATAGATAGATAGATAGATAGATAGATAGATAGATAGATAGATAGATAGATAGATAGATAGATAGATAGATAGATAGATAGATAGATATGGATACATAGAGAGAGATAGAGAGATAGATAATACATTAGATAATGGATGGATGGATAGATAGATGATAAATTAGATAATAGATGATTGATATAGATAGGTAGATGATAGAAGATAGAAAGATAGATGATAGGTGATAGATAATAGAAGATGGATGGATGGGTGATAGGTAGATGTAGATGATAAATTAGATAATAGATGATAAATAGATAGATGGTATATAGGCAAATGATAGATGTATGAGTCTATCTTTGGGAATGAATCAGGCTCAGGATTCTGAGTCCTCGACGTACGACTGCCATTGAGGCTGGAGTTAAGTCGTGCCTGCCGTTAAGTAGATCACCAGATGGCCATGGTTAGCTTGATTCCTTGAACAAACCGTAATAGGTTGCCTATCTCCCTCATGCTAAACGACAAACCAGGTTGAGAGCTTCTGTGCTCCCCACCAGCTCTCATAGATGCCTCCAGTTGGGTTTAAGGTTTGGCACCAACCGAGACCTCAGGGCAGGGTAGTTCAGTATTAGTGGTTATCCAAGAATATCTCCTGATCTTCAGGGACCATGTTCTGAAGTCTCCAGTTGTAAGACCCTGTGTTCTGACCCAGCTCCCCATACATGACCAATCCTCTGAAGTGAACTCAAAAGTTTCCTTGATTAATAGCGCCGGCAGCCCCGGTAAAAGTTTCTCTCTTAACGGCGGCTAACAAGTCCGTCCGTCTGGGAGACTCCCTGACTCCCACGTCTCCCCCTCCTCCTCTGATTTGGTTGCTGGAGGGGCTGGCAGTCAACAATCCACAACACCCTGTTCCCAAAACTGGCTTATGGGATCAGTTGGGATGTTGCTACTGTACCATCTTCCCTTCCCAAGCTACCTTCAGGAGGCCATCTTGAGGTTGGCAGTGGAGTTCCTCAGGCTTATGGTCTTCGGGACTTCATTCTATCCAAGGTTAGGGTTAGGTCTTAAGGGGACTTGCCTTCAGAAGTTGTGGATGCTGCATCACGGGGTTTTTAAGAAGAGATTGGACGCCCCCTGGTCTAGAAGGGTATAGGGCCTCCTGCTTGAGCAGGGGGTTGAGTTAGAAGACCTCCAAGGACCCCTGCAACTCTGTTCTTCTGTTATTCGGTCGCCTTTGGCCCTCCTCTTCAACCCTTCTCCTCCATTCTTCTCTGGACGCAGAATAGACCTTTCTGCAATCTTTCCTTTTTTACATTGTCCTCAGATACAATGACTTTTGTGGGGGAAGAGACTGAAGTTCCCTTCCTCTGGAGCTCCAGCCTCGTCCTTCTCACCGCTCTGCGGCTCCCTCCTTCTCTTGGATCCAGTCGCTGGCAACGATGGGAAGCAGCAGCTGCTGCCCGTTCCTCTCGCGCTCAACGAAGGCCAAGCGGCCTCCCCACGGACCGCTCGGTAGCTTCTGTCCCCGGCTGGAAGCCCCACAACAGAGGAGGGACAGGCTGAAGCTGAAAAGTGGCCAGGCCTGGAACAGACCCCAAAGCAGATTCAGTTGCGTCTCTCGCTCCCTCACAGACTTTCTTCTGAAGGACGAGCACTTTACAGATGGTGGCCCTGTCCTCCTTCAGCATCGGAGGGTGGCCAAGCACAAGGGCTCCTACGACCGGTTTTGGCATCTCCAGTTTTTTGAATGCTGGGGTGGGCAGTTGCCCAAAAGCTGGTTGAAGGCCAAGCTGACCTCAGTGGTGCTATACAGCCGGTTCGGATCGGTTCAGCCGAACCAGTAGTGGCAATCTGCAGGTGGGCGCACCTAGGCTTTTATGTCAGTGTTTCTCAGACCTTGTCAACTTGAAGATGTCTGGACTTCAACTTCCAGAATTCTCCAGCCAGCGAAAGCTGGCTGGGGAATTCTGGGAGTTGAAGTTCAGACATCTTCAAGTTGACAAGGTCTGAGAAACACTGCTCTACAGACTACTTGACTCTTACTTCACACAACCACTTCTCCAAGCTCCTTTCCCTCAACAGCTGCAAGGAACACAATTTTGCAAGAATTGGGGTCTTCCTGATATTTCCAGGGGAATCCCACTTGCTGAGGATTCCTGGCCCATCGTGTGCTGCCTTGACTTGCCCTTAACTTGGAGACCAGCTGCTGGATGAGTCCCAGGTGAGAGGAACCATTTTGTCTCTCTGCCTCCTTCACACAGTCTCCGACCGGATGCTACCCCTCAGCACCAAGAGATGGCTCTGCAGGTGCCTGGGGATGGCATCTTGAAAAGGGTGGCGAATGGGTACTTTCGGGCTAAATTCACCCAATAACCTAAGCTACAAGCAAGCTGGCTACCTTCTATCCTGGTAGTAAGGACTCAGTCGGCACGGCTAGAGTGTGGTTCTAGATGTTGTGTGAATCTAAAGGGTGTTTTGGCCACAGCAACATTCAAAATAGAATACAGAGTTGGAAGGGGTCTTGGAGGTCTTCTAGTCCAACCCCTCTACTCAAGCAGGAGAGCCTATACTATTTCAGACAAATGGCTCTCCAACATCTTCTTAAAGACTTGCAGTTGGAGCATTCACAACTTCTGGAGGCAACTTCTGTTCCACTGATTAATTGTTCTCACTGTCAGGAAATGTCTCCTTAGTTCTAAGTTGCTTCTCTCCTTGATTAGTTTCCATCCATTGCTTCTTGTTCTGACTTCAGGTGCTTTGAATAACAGTTGGAACCTGAGAGGTCATCTAGTCCAACTCCCTGCTGGAGCAGGAGACCCTATATCATTTCAGACCAATGCCTGCCCATTCTCTTCTTGTAAAGTCCAGTGAGGGAGCGCTCATAGCTCCTGGAGATACGTTATGAACAATAATAATAATAATGACAACCTGATGAGTGGGTGCAGCCAAATTTCACAAACTGACTACCTACAACGCCATGACCGTGTTGCTAAGATCATTCACTGGAAATTGTGCCAGATGTTTGGATTTGAGTGCAGCAAAAACCCCTGGGAAGATCAGATTGAGAAAGTTTTGGAGAATGAGAAAGTCAAGATCTTGTGGGACTTCAGAATTCAGACTGACAGGCACTTGTCCTACAACACACCTGATATAACAATCATTGAAAAGAAAAAAGGATGGTTCGTGGACATTGCTATACCTGGGGATGCACGAATTGAAAATAAGCAGCAAGAAAAAAATCACAAAATATCGGGACTTGCAAATTGAAGTTGAGCGACTGTGGAAGAGAAAGTTGGGTGTTGTCTGATTGTGATTGGAGCCCTTGGAGCAAGACCTAGGGGGCTGCCTCCCTATGTGGAGGTTCTAGGTTTGCCGGACTTGAGCATTCGGACTCTACAAAGGGCCACCCTGCTTGGAACAGCTTATATCCTCCGACATTCCCTTGACAGTTCCTAGGTCCTTGGTTAGGACTCGAGCTGTTGAGCTACCAACCAGCCCCAAAGGCTGTGAATCTCACCAAAGATTAACCACAGAATAATAATAATGATCATCATCATAATTTTTATTGTAATTGTACTTGTTTACAATGAAATTTGTTAATACTGATGAATTGTTCTCATTGCAGGAAATTTCTCCTGACTTCTAGGTTGGATCTGTCTTTGATAGGTTTCCACCCATCCCTTCTTCTTCTGCCCTCAGGTACTTTAGAGGTAGGCCCCACATGATTCGACTTTCCCTAAGAGTTGGAGATACCTAATCCCATCAAATTTACTCATTGTGAACAAAGTTAGACGCTTTGAATATAGAATAGTAGGATTGGAAGGGTCCATGGAGGTCTTCTAGTCCATCCCCTTGCTCCCTTGATAGACTTGAAGGTCTTTGCTATAGGCTCATTGGCTTAGACGCTGAGTTTGTCCACCAGAAAGGTGGGCAGTTTGGCGGTTCGAATCCCCAGCGCCGCGTAACGGAGGGAGCCCCCATGACTTGTCCCAGCTTCTGCCAACCTAGCAGTTCAAAAGCAGGTGAAAAAATGCAAGTAGAAAAATAGGAAACCACCTTTGGTGGGAAGGGAACAGCGTTCTGTGCGCCTTCGGACGTTGAGTCATGCCGGCCACATGACCACGGAGACGTCTTCAGACAGCGTTGGCTCTTGGGCTTTGAAACGGAGGTGAGCACCGCCCCCTAGAGTCGGGAACGACGAGCACAGATGTGAGAGGGAAAGCTTTACCCTTTACCTTTAGAGAATCACTTAAAAGAAATTGTGTCTCTCCTTGGAATTCCTCCATTTTGATAGTCCTCCACTTACAGCCATTCATTTAGTGACCATTTGAAGTTACAACAGCAGCAGTGAAGAAAGTAACTTTCGACCGTTTTGCACACCGTTCCCTCATTGCAGCGTCCCCCTTATCACGCGATCAAAATTCATACAGTGGCATGTACTTATGACGGTGGCAACCTCCTGGAGTCCTGCGATCCTCTTTTTGCGACCTTCCGATGAGCAAAGTCAACGGGGAAGTCAGATTCCTTTAACAACCGTGTCACTAATTGAATAACTGCAGGGCTTCACTTTAATTTTAATTTTATTTTATTTTGCAGGACAGAAGAAGTGCTTGTTCCATTTTGAAGCCCTGGTCTGTATGTCAGTTACAGTGAAATCCAAACTTGCATACACAAAGTTGCTAATTGCTCAACACGCTTCCTATTATTATTGTTATTGTTATTATTATTATTATTATTATTTTTCCCATTTCAAAATCATTTCTTGATATACATTCTTATAAATGCTATTTAACATTGATCTATTCATCATTAATCTCTATACACCTTCTTACATATAATAATAATAATAATAATAATAATAATAATAACAATAATAATAAAAATAAAAATAAAAATAAAAATAATAATAAAAATTTAATTTGTAGACCGCTCCCTCTCCCCGAAGGGACTCGGGGCGGTGCACAGGGGAATTAAAAATATACAAACATAGATACATCATAAATATATAAAATCAAATTAAACAATTTATCCCTGCGCCCAAAAACCTAAAATCCTAAAAACTAAACCCCTTAAAAACCCAATTAAAACAATTTAGATGTTCAGACTATATACTGTATGATACAGTTTGGATCGCTTTCTTGCCACCCCGTGTCTCCATCTTATTTTGCAACAGCTTTACTCCTACCTCCTCAAGCTCCCTTCTCTGCCTTCTTGTTTCCTCCTCTCATTTCTCTTCTTTTCCTCCTCTCTTTCCTCTCTCCTTCTCTCCTCTCTTCTTTCTTATCCTCCCTCCTACTCTTCATTCCCCACATTTCCTTTCTCTACTTTACCCTTCCTTCCTTTCCCTCCTCGTCTCTCCTCTTTCCATTGTTGCCTTTGCTTGTTTATTTTCTCTGATGGGTTCTGGGGGTGGCGTTTCAGTAATCCAAACTTAATATATATTTTTTCCCTTAAAATAAATTTCTATTGAACAATAATTCACATAAACATTGAACAAAGACTGAGGAGTTTAATGCCTCCTCCAATTTTAGTCTAATTCATCCCACGCTGATAGGTCTTATGCACACCTTACAATCGTCTTATAAATCCCTAATTCTCAATATTTCTCCTACACTTCTAATAATAGCAGAGTTTATATAGAGAAAAAGATTCAAAAACAATTATTGTAATAATTATTTCTATTAACCAAATCTTAATCACTACTCCCATTAAAATCTGACACTCTGTTTCCCAGCCATAGGTACCAGAAATCCCAACTTTTATTAAAAAGTGGCATGTACTTCTGCATCTTTATAAATCTATGGTGAGGCCCCATCTGGAGTATTGTGTCCAGTTCTGGTCACCATACATTCAGAAGGACATTATGGAAATGGAAAAGGTGCAGAGGAGGGCAACCAGAAGGATTAGGGGGCTGGAACACCTTCCTTACCATCTGAGGCTGCAACGGCTGGGCCTCTTCACTCTAGAACGACGGTGCCTGAGAGGTGACCTGATTGACGTCTATAAAATCATGCACGGTGTGGACAAAGTAGAAAAGGGAAAACCGTTTTCCCTATCGCACAACACTAGAACTAGGGGGCCCTCCATGAAACTTTTGGAAGCCAGACCTCCAACAAATAAGAGGAAGGACTTTTTCACCCAGAGGATCCCGGGTCTATGGAACTCCCTGCCAGAAGAAGTGGTGACAGCTGTCAGCCTCGACCCCTTTAAGAAAGGATGAGAGGAGTTCATGGAGAACAAGGGTATCCATGGCTATCATGATGGGTGCCTAAGGACACCCTCCGGGATGGAGAGATAGGCAGGAGATCTCTCAATGCCATTTGCAGGGAATGATAAGCAGGTGAAGACATCTGCTTAGGAAGACCCTGGAGCCAATGGGGAGCCACTGTGGGAGACAGAAGGCAGGACTGGATGGGCTGTGGCCTCTTCCAGCAAGGCTGTTCTTGTGTTCTTATGTTCTGAAAGAAAGAAAGAAAGAAAGAAAGAAAGAAAGAAGGAAGGAAGGAAGGAAGGAAGGAAGGAAGGAAGGAAGGAAGGAAGGATGGAAGGATGGATGGATGAGAGGAGTTCATGGAGAACAAGGGTATCCATGGCTATCATGATGGATACCTAAGGACACCCTCCGGGTTGGAGAGATAGGCAGGAGATCTCTCAATGCCATTTGAAGGGAATCATAAGCAGGTGAAGACATCTGCTTGGGAAGACCCTGAAGCCAATGGGGAGCCACTGTGGGAGACAGAAGGCTGGACTGGATGGGCTGCGGCCTGTTCCAGCAAGGCTGTTCTTATGTTCTTATGTTAAAAAGCGATTCACTTTTCCCTTTAAGAATATATATCATCCTGTCCGCTTCTGCACATCGTAAAATCTTATGCAGGACCTGTTGGTTCATTGGGATTTCCTTTGACTTCCAGTATTGCGTGCATGTCAACTGCAGTGCTTCACTTAACACCCGTGGCAAGCAAGGTCCTAAAATGGGGCAACATTCACTTGACAACTATCACTTAGCAAATAAAAATTTCGGGCTCGGTTGTCTTCATAAGTCGAGGCCCATCAAGAGAGTGTGCGCTTTTTCAACACAGCAAGTTGTGCAACACACAGTGGTGTGTCGATAATCCAGTTTGCCACCGTCCTCGGGGTGAACCAAGCCAAGCTTTTTAATTTTTGATCATCCCAATTCTACAAGCGATTTCTCGGGGGGCTACAACACTGGCATAATCCTGTTATGTTACTTTAGTTGATCCCAGTTTAAAAAAAAAAAAGAAAAACCTCAAGATTTTTATAATCTAACACCCCTCCCGTGCAATGGATTAGCATAGCGATGATTGCAATTTCATTTTCAGTCTGCTGCAAATCCTTTCTTTTGGCAAATTTGCTCCATTTTTATTTTTTACTAGCCGTTCCCGGCCACGCGTTGCTGTGGCCCAGTCTGGTTAAATGGCCAACCAATCTGTGTGTAGATCTACACCTGAACACACAAACACGTACACACAACCACCGTATAACCCCCAACCTACCTACTGTATTCCCTCTACCTACCTACCTACCTACTGTATTTCCCCCCTCTCTCTCTATCCCTCTACCTACCTACCTTCTATATCTCTCCCTCTCCCTCTTCCACCTACCTACTGTACCTACCTACCGTATTTCTCCACCTACCTACCTACCTACCTACCTACCGTATTTCTCCCTCTCTCTCTCTCCCCCTACCTACCTACCTACTGTATTTCTCCCTCTCTCTCTCCCTCTACCTACCTACTGTATTTCTCCCTCTACCTACCTACCTACCTTCTATATTTCTTCCTCTACCTACCTACCTACTGTATTTCCCCCCTACCTACCTACCTACTGTATTTCTCCCTCTACCTACCTACCTACTGTATTTCCCCCCCTACCTACCTACCTACTGTATTTCTCCCTCTACCTACCTACCGACCTACTGTATTTCTCCCTCTACCTACCTACCTACCTTCTATATTTCTTCCTCTCTCTCTCTCTCCCACTACCTACCTACCTACCTACCTACCTACCTACTGTATTTCTCCCCCTACCTACCTACCTACTGTATTTCTCCCTCTACCTACCTACGTACCTACAGTATTTCTCTACCTACCTACCTACCTACCATATTTCTTCACCTACCTATCTACCTACCTACCT
Organism: Rhabdophis nuchalis; assembly: GCA_039707465.1. Lineage (NCBI taxonomy): Eukaryota > Metazoa > Chordata > Lepidosauria > Squamata > Natricidae > Rhabdophis > Rhabdophis nuchalis. The sequence goes on along the minus strand of CM077662.1, from coordinate 11,120,266 downwards.
ACTGTATTTCTCCCCTCTACCTACCTACCTACTGTATTTCTCTACCTACCTACCTACTGTATCTCTCCCTCCCTCTACCTACCTACTGTACCTACTGTATTTACCTACCTACCTACCATATTTCTTCACCTATCTACCTACCTACCTACTGTATTTCTCCTCTACCTACCTACCTACCTACTGTATTTCTCCTTGAATCTTATGGACAGAGTATTTTATGTCATAAAGGATGACACAATACCTGTGGCCCACTGCTCTCTGTATCCATCTACCTACCTTTTTTACAATTTTTTACATTTCCATTGCGTGTACCTGGCACAGGTGTGACATCTACACAATCTATCTATATATATATATCATTGGTGCCGTATTCGAAAGGAATGTTTTGTGAAAATGTTGACGCGATCGGAGCAGGACTTTCGGAGATTGGCGGTTTTGAACAAACTCATAGCTACATTTTTATTTAGATAGATTTTTTGCAAAAGCTCTCCCAAAATCCCCCCAAAAAATCCCATTTTCTGGACTGCAGGCTGTTTCCACTTCCTGGGATCCCCGCAAGGTTGTGTAACGTGCTGCCAGCAAGTGGCTCTATTTACACATCTGTCACTCTCTTTCGCAAAGACGCACAATCTAATTTAACCGGCTTTTTGCACGCTTTTCTCTTTCCCTACCTCCATCGCTTCCTCCTGCCATGTCACATAATTCTATGACCCGGTCCTGGGGCTCCAGGGAGAATTCCCTTCATCCCGGCTGGCTCAGCCTGGATAATTAGCAGTGGCAGCAAGAATTATAGGCTGGGGAAGGTAGGGGGGCGGGGGGGGGGGGGCGGGAGAAAGCCAGAAAGTCAACAATTTTCCTTACAAAAGGCCTCCAAGCCCATTCTTGCAACCTGTCAAGGCCTTCTGCTGTTTAGGACTGGCGGGGCGGGGAGGGGAGGTAGGGGGGGTAGGGAAGGAAATAAAAGCTTTGAGACAAAGTGCCATCGCCAGGGGTGGGGGAGTGGGAAGGACAGAGACCGGGGAAAACCTTTCCAGGCGCTTTGAAAAGAAAAAAGAAGAAGAAAAAAAGAAAATAGAATTGATTTCTGCCTTTGTGGAATGTTTTGGGTGAGAAAAAGCATTTAAAGATTTTATATACGCACATACACACACTCACACATATACACGTATATATTTGTGTTGCATTTGTGTTGATAAATAAATAAGGGAGACTAGTATATATCTATTTCAAGCTATTCATCTCTCATCCGCTAGCCAGATCCTTACTGGGATTCGAACCTGGGCTGTATTTACATGTTAGGCAATTGTATTAGCCCCTAAGCCTATAATCAATCTATCTATCTATCTATCTATCTATCTATCTATCTATCTATCTATCTATCTATCTATCTATCTATCTATCTATCTATCTATCTATCTATCTATCTATCTAATCTATCTATCTATCTATCCGACCCGGTCACAGCACCGAGACGGCATTGGTCGCGTTGGTTGATGATCTCTGGAGGGCGCGGGATAGAGGATATTCCTCTATCCTAGTCCTGTTAGACCTCTCAGCGGCTTTTGATACCATCGACCATGGTATCCTATTGCACTGACTGGGGGGGTTGGGGCTGGGAGGCACCGTTTTGCGGTGGTTCTCGTCCTACCTCTCTGGTCGGTCGCAATATGTGTTGGCAGGGGGGCAGAGGTTGGCCTCGAGGCCTCTCGTTTGCGGGGTTCCTCAGGGGTCGGTCCTCTCGCCCCTCCTATGCAACACATATATGAAGCTGCTGGGTGAGATCATCCGTTGTTTTGGGGTTGGATATCATCTGTACGCTGATGATACTCAGTTGTACATATCCACCCCAGACCACCCCAACGATGCCGTTGAGGTGCTGTCCCGGTGCTTGGAAGCCGTACGGATCTGGATGGGTAGTAACAAACTCAAGCTCAACCCGTCCAAGACTGAGTGGCTGTGGTTACCGGCACCCCGGTTCAGCCAGATTACTCCATCTCTGGCCATTGGGGGCGAAACACCGGCCCCCGTGGAGAGGGCGCGCAATTTGGGTGTCCTCCTGGATTCCCGGCTGTCCATGGAAGACCATGTGGCGGCCGTGGCCAGGGGGGCGTTTCATCAGGTTCGCCTGATGCGCCAATTGCGCCCCTTACTGGACCGGGCTGCCCTTCGCACAGTCACTCAAGCTCTCGTGACGTCCCGACTCGACTACTGTAATGCTCTCTACATGGGGCTTCCCTTGAGGTGCACTCGAAAACTACAGTTAGTGCAGAACGCAGCCGCGCGGGTGATTACGGGAGCCTCTAGATGCTCCCATATAACACCAATCCTGCGCGAGCTGCACTGGCTTCCTGTGGTCTTTCGGGTGCGCTTCAAGGTCCTGACGACCATCTTCAAAGCGCTCCATGGCTCGGGACCTAGTTACATGCGAGACCGTCTCCTGCCCCATACATCCCTACGGCCGATCCGCTCCCACAGAGAGGGCCTTCTCAGGGTGCCGTCAGCCGGACAATGCCGACTGGCGACACCCAGGGGAAGGGCCTTCTCTGTGGCGGGCCCTGCCCTGTGGAACGACCTTCCCCCTGAACTCCGTACCATTACTGACCTCCGCCTCTTCCGCCAGTGTTTAAAAACACATTTGTTTCATCAAGCCGGCCTTGCATAGCCTCCGCTGTTGACTAGTTTAGATAGTTTTAAAATGGGGGGTCTTAATTGGTTTTTAGCACAGGATTTCATATTTAATAAGCTTTTAAATTTTTATATTTTTGTATGGTTTTGTATATTATTTTAATTTTCCTGTGCGCCGCCCTGGGTCCGTTTGGAGAAGGCCGGGATATAAATCGGGGAAAAAATAAAAAATAAAATAAATAAAATATCTATCTATCTATCTATCTATCTATCTATCTATCTATCTATCTATCTATCTATCTATCTATCTATCTATCTATCTATCTATCTATCTATCTATCTATCGAATCCCAGGAAGGGTGTGGCTAGCTGATGAGAGCTAAATAGCTTGAAATAGATCTATACTAGTCTCCCTTTATTTATTTATCAGCACAAACGTAACACACATACACGTATATATATTCGTAGATTTTCACGGGTGTAGGTATGCTGGTCTTGTTGCATTCGGGTCTTTTCCTGTGTAAGATTGAGATTGTCTTGGCAACGTTTCGGCGGGCTCTCATTCGCCATAAGATGGCAGCTCCGAAGCTGAAAACGCCAGCCTGAAGATGGCGAGCGAGACCTCGCCAAAACGTTGCCAAGACAATCTCAATCTGCCCATCTCAGCAAGATTCAACCCATCTTACAACCGAGTGAAATTACAAGATAAAACATGAGATTAATCAGACCTTTTTTAATACAGTAGCAGAGTTGGAAGGGACCTTGGAGGTCATCTAGTCCAACTCCCTGCCCAGGCAGGAAGCCCTATACCGTTTCAAGACAAATGGCTATCCAACATCTTCTTGAAGACTTCCAGTGTTGGGGCATTCACAACTTAAAAGCACTTTTTTAAGAAGAGACTGGAATGATACGGGAGGTCTCCTTCTCGCGGAGAGGATTGGACTAGAAGACCTCCGAGGCCCCTTCCAACTCTTTGTCATTTTGTTATTCTAAATTATTAAATAGACAAGAGAGGGCTCCCAAATGTTAGGGGAACTGCAGCCACTGAAAAAAAAATCATGATTTCTGCACAAATCTTAATTATTTATTTATTTATTTTTATTTTAATCATATTTATATCCCGCCCTTCTCCACGAAGGACCCAGGGCGGCGCACAGGAATCTAAAAACATACAAAAACAATAAGTACAAAATTTAAAAACATATTAAATTACAACCCTATGCTAAAATCAAATTAAAATCCCCCATTTAAAACTATCTAAAATAGCCCCCACGGGAGGTTAGGCTAGGCCGGCTTGCTGAAACAGGTGTGTCTTTAGACACTGGCGGAAGAGGCGGAGGTCAAAGATGGTGCGACGTTCAGGGGGTAGGTCGTTCCAAAGGGCAGGGCCCGCCACAGAAAAGGCTCTTCCCCTGGGTGTTGCCAGTCGGCATTGCCCGGCCGATGGCACCCTGAGAAGGCCCTCTCTGTGGGAGCGGATCGGCCGAAGGGATGTATGGGGCAGGAGACGGTCTCGCATGTAACTAGGCCCCGAGCAAATCTGTATTTATCTATTTATTTATACCGAATAAATGGGGGAAGGCCATTTTATCTGCTGCGTATCCCCGAAATTTATTATCCCTTCACCCAGCTGAGAGCATCCGTTATCTATGGTGAACTGGCATGCTTCATGTTAAAATCCCTAGGGAAGAAATCCATCCTCAGGAGACCTCCTAATATAGGCTGGGTGGGTGGGTGGTTAGTTTTCCGCCACTTCCTGCCCCCCCCCCCCAGTGAAAAGCCTCCGAAATAAAAGATTTAAATCCTATGACTTCTCCTTGCCTTTCCAAAAACAAAAGAAAAGTTGCTTGTTTCCCGGCAAGGAAAGACAACTCAAGAAAACTTTAGCTTGGCTTTCATGCCTGGTTAAAAATGGAATATTTGATGCTGGCTTTTTTGGGTGGGTGGGTGGGGGATGCTGAAACATTGCGGAAGTTTTTGCAAAAATAAAACAGAATATCCATCGCCCCACGTAAGCGCTCCAAGTGAATTCCTTTCCAATTCAGCGCAAGCTCTAGATCCATTTTTCCCGAGCCACAGCTGCGAAATGGCCTCACTTGCTTTCGTTTCCCGCATCTTGATGAAGTCAGCAGCTGACTGCGATGTTCAGTAGGCAGTTTTCAGAAAATTCAGAAAAAAAGCTGAATTCCTGGAACTTTTCCGAAAGTTTTTTCCGAAAGCTGAATTCCTGGAACTCCGACCCAAGAAGTTTGTTCCAATTCTCACTTCCACAAGGGGGAAGGCATTGCGGGAAATGCAGTCACAGTGCCTCCTCCCCTCCCCACATCCACACCTGGCCATGATGCAACCTTCAGCATGAGTTACCTGGATATTCGTGGAAGTAAACAAGACTTTTGCTCACCACCTGTGGGGTCTCGAGGGGAGAGGGAGGAAGGGTCCCTGGGGGCTGCAGGCGGCAGGGGGAGATCGCTGACAGCTTTCACCCCAGATGGCTGGCAAACCTAGTTTCCTTCTGTCCCCGGGATGGTGGCTTGCCTCTTACCCCAAGCCCTGATTCCCACAGTTGGGTTTGGGGCACAGGGAGTCCTTGCTTTACGACCACCATGGCGCCTAAAACGTCCATTGCTATGCAAGACAGTTGCTCAATGAATCACTGCAGTTTGAGTTGTTAGGTGACTCTGGCAAGTTAACAGATTAACAGAGTTGGAAGAGACCTTGGAGGTCATCTAGTCCAACCCCTCATGCCCAAGCAGGAGACCCTACACCATTTCTGACAGATAGCAGATTAACAGAGTTGGAAGGGGCCTTGGCGGTCATCTAGTCCAACCTCCCTCCCAAGCAGGAGACCCTCCACCATTTCAGACAGAGGGCAGTCCAGTCTCTTCTTGAAAGCCTCCAGGGATGAAGCTCCCACAACTTCTGAAGGCAACTTCTGTTCCATGGGTTGATGGTTCTCCCTGTCAGGAAATTCCTTATTCCCAGATTGAATCTCTCCTTGGTCAGTTTCCATCCATTCTTCCTTCTCTGGCCTTCAAAGGTCCTTTGGAGAATAGCTTGACCCCCTTCCTCCTCTCTGGGGCAGCCCCTCAAATCTTGGAAGATGCTCTCCTGTCTCCCCTGGTCCTTCTCTTCCCTAGACCAGCCAGGCCCAGTTCCTTCTGTTTTTATAGTGTGGGGACCAAAACTGGTTGCAGGACTCCAGGTGTGGCCTTACTAAGGCTTTACAGGGTGGTATTATATCTCTCTTGAGCCACTGATTTTGCTCATCAGAAAGTCAAAAAAGGGGATCACGCCATGGCCCCGGGACATTGCGACCGTCATAATAATGAGCCAGTTTCCAAGCAACCGAATTTTCATCCCGTGACCACATGGATGCTGAGACGATCGCTAAGTGTGAAAAACAGGTCATAAGTCACTTCCCCCCCCCAGTGCTGTTATAACTTGGAAAAGAGACTAAATGAATGTTTGTAAGTGGAGGGCTCCCTGAATTGCTGTCACCTGATCCTGGTCAAAGGTGGTTTGTGTGGGTAGATAATCCGAGGGGCCTCCTTGGAGGGGTCCCATCCTCTTTCCTCAGTCAAAATCGCTGCCCCGGTGCAGAAGAGCCCCGTCTGACTCCCAAAGCTGGCTTAGGTAGAACATGGGATGCAAAGGCAAATTTGATCGATAAATAATAACAGGTGCAGCCTTCTGGGTTGTTTAACCCGGGTTTAACAGAGATGCCATTCGACCACGCTAGGCAGGCTGAGGGCGAGGGCA
>CM077662.1:11036382-11108882 GCA_039707465.1 Rhabdophis nuchalis | reverse complement strand
AGGGTCTCCTGCTTGGGTGGAGGGGTTGGACTAGATGACCTCCAAGGTCCCTTCCAACTCTAGTATCCCCTATTCAATGGAACAGAAGTTGCCTTCGGAAGTTGTGGGAGCTTCATCCCTGGAGGCTTTCAAGAAGAGACTGGACTTCCATCTGTCAGAAATGGTGGAGGGTCTCCTGCTTTGGGGGGGGTGTTGGACTAGATGACCTTCAAAGTCCCTTCCGACTGTGTTATTCTTTTATTCTGTTAAGGGGGTCTCAACAAACTGACTCATCCAAACCCCAACCGTCTCTACCTCCTCCTCCTCCTGGCCTCTTACGTCTCAAAGGGACATTTTGACAGCTTATTCTCCTGTTCCTCCTCTGCCCTCCCTCCTGCAGCCCCCCCGACTCATTAATGAAGACGTTAGATGGCCTTGCCACACTCTGACACAGCCTGCCAAATTCCCCCCTGCCTGACAGTGATTTATGGCTACATTTGAACCCAGCTTTGTGGGGGCGAGTGGGGGGTGGGAAACTCGCTTTACGGACACTTCTAAGTTCTCTCGCCATTATCGTTTTCGTTTTATTATGCAGCGGCTTTCCAGATCCCGTAGCTTGATCCACTCTGCGCTTCCAATCTCAGAGCAATCCAGTTTTGGAAGCTCTCCGAGATTCAGAGTGGAAGCGAAGCCAAGAGCTCTAGAATGACAGACTGGCAGAGTTGGAAGGGACCACGGAGGTCTTCTAGTCCAACCCCACTCACTGCTCAGGCAGGAGACGCTGTGAAATCCTGGGCCAATGCTTTGAGCTTGGCCATCTTCCCTGCCAAATGGATCAAAACAAATTATTATTAATAAACAATGCAGTACAATACAATAGCAGAGTTGGAAGGGACCTTGGAGGTCTTCTAGTCCAACCCCATTCACTGCTCCGGCAGGAGACGCTGTGAAATCCTGGGCCAATGCTTTGAGCTTGGCCATCTTCCGTACCAAACGGATCAAAACAAATTAGTATTAATACACAATGGAGTACAATACAATAGCAGAGTTGGAAGGGACAAGCCGGCCTAGCATAACCCCCCGTTTCTGACTTTTATTTGTATAAATTTTAAATTCTTAAGGTTTTATAAGGGTTTTAGCACGGGATATAATTTAATAGTTTTTAAATAATGTATTTTTTGTAATTTTGTATGGTTTTTTAATATTGCCTGTGCGCCGCCCTGGGTCCTTGCAAGGAGAAGGGCGGGGTATAAATTTGAAAAATTAAAAATTAAAATTAATTAATTAGTCCAACCCCCTTGCTCAAGCAGGAGAGCCTTGCAGAATAACAGAGTTGGAAAGGACCTTGGAGGTCTTCTAGTCCAGCCCCCTTTGCTCAAGCAGGAGAGCCTTACAGAATAACAGAGTTGGAAGGGACCTTGGAGGTCTTCTAGTCCAGCCCCCTTTGCTCAAGCAGGAGAGCCTTACAGAATAACAGAGTGGAAGGGACCTTGGAGGTCTTCTAGTCCAGCCCCCTTTGCTCAAGCAGGAGAGCCTTACAGAATAACAGAGTTGGAAGGGACCTTGGAGGTCTTCTAGTCCAGCCCCTATGCTCAAGCAGGAGAGCCTTACAGAATAACAGAGTTGGAAGGGACCTTGGAGGTCTTCTAGTCCAGCCCCATTGCTCAAGCAGGAGAGCCTTACAGAATAACAGAGTTGGAAGGGACCTTGGAGGTCTTCTAGTCCAGCCCCATTGCTCAAGCAGGAGAGCCTTACAGAATAACAGAGTTGGAAGGGACCTTGGAGGTCTTCTAGTCCAGCCCCCTTGCTCAAGCAGGAGAGCCTTGCAGAATAACAGAGTTGGAAAGGACCTTGGAGGTCTTCTAGTCCAACCCCCTTGCTCAAGCAGGAGAGCCTTACAGAATAACAGAGTTGGAAGGGGCCTTGGAGGTCTTCTAGTCCAGCCCCCTTTGCTCAAGCAGGAGGCCCTTACAGAATAACAGAGTTGGAAGGGACCTTGGAGGTCTTCTAGTCCAACCCCCTTGCTCAAGCAGGAGAGCCTTACAGAATAACAGAGTTGGAAGGGACCTTGGAGGTCTTCTAGTCCAGCCCCCTTTGCTCAAGCAGGAGACCCTTACAGAATAACAGAGTTGGAAGGGACCTTGGAGGTCTTCTAGTCCAGCCCCCTTTGCTCAAGCAGGAGAGCCTTACAGAATAACAGAGCTGGAAGGGACCTTGGAGGTCTTCTAGTCCAGCCCCCTTTGCTCAAGCAGGAGAGCCTTACAGAATAACAGAGTTGGAAGGGACCTTGGAGGTCTTCCAGTCCAACCCCCTTGCTCAAGCAGGAGAGCCTTACAGAATAACAGAGTTGGAAGGGACCTTGGAGGTCTTCTAGTCCAGCCCCCTTTGCTCAAGCAGGAGAGCCTTACAGAATAACAGAGTTGGAAGGGACCTTGGAGGTCTTCTAGTCCAGCCCCCTTTGCTCAAGCAGGAGAGCCTTACAGAATAACAGAGTGGAAGGGACCTTGGAGGTCTTCTAGTCCAGCCCCCTTTGCTCAAGCAGGAGAGCCTTACAGAATAACAGAGTTGGAAGGGACCTTGGAGGTCTTCTAGTCCAACCCCCTTTGCTCAAGCAGGAGAGCCTTACAGAATAACAGAGTTGGAAGGGACCTTGGAGGTCTTCTAGTCCAACCCCCTTTGCTCAAGCAGGAGAGCCTTACAGAATAACAGAGTTGGAAGGGACCTTGGAGGTCTTCTAGTCCAACCCCACTCACTGCTCAGGCAGGAGACGCTGTGAAATTCTGGGCCAACGCTTTGAGCTTGGCCATCTTCCCTACCAAATAGATCAAAACAAATTATTATTAATATACAATGCCGTGCAATACAATAGCAGAGTTGGAAGGGACCTTGGAGGTCTTCTAGTCCAACCCCCTTGCCTAGGCAGGAAACCTTATATCGTGTCAGACAAAAAATGGACCCCTATCAATGATGATGATGATGATGGTGGTGGCGGCGAGAGTAATAATCCGATTCTCTCCCAGCTGCTGCTCCTGAATTTCAAAGGCGGCTGGAGGCATGAAGAGGGAGGCACAGCCAGTCCTCGGAGGGTTAATGCCGTCTGCTCTGCCTGACAAGACCAGGCCAGCCGAGGTCCCTGGTGGGACCGGCAATATGTCACCTCCTCTCTTTGCCAAATGTTGCCTCTCTGGTGCCATCCCTCCCTCCCTTCCCCCTCCCTGCCTGCCTTTCTCCTTCTCTCCTTTCTCTAAAGATAGAGGGTTGCAAAGCAGGATTACGCCCGCCGCCCGATGGGTGCCTCTTCCGCCAGGAATTGAGCTCCGAGGTACAAATAAGAGTTGTGCTCTAAAGCAGGGGTCTCCAACCTTTGCAACTTTAAGTCTGAAGGACTTCAGCTCCCAGATTTCTCCAGCCAGCTTAGTTATTTTTCTTCTTCATTGGTATTGCGCTAGACTGGGCTTTTATAATTCTGGGAGCTGAAGTCCTTCAGACTTAAAGTTGCAAAGGTTGGAGACTCCTGGCCCAGGCCCTGACACTGACAGCTTTCCTGGCTGGAGAAATCTGGGAGCTGAAGTCCTTCAGACTTAAAGTTGCAAAGGTTGGAGACCCCTGCTCTAAAGGCAGATGGCACCTGTGTGGGCACCCTTGCCACGTGGCTCCCTGCCACGCCGTTAGGTAGGTGCATAGGGCCTCCTCGGATGGAGAGAGACAATGCACCACATTTCCCCCCAATGAAATCGCTCCCCATGCATGGAAGGCCAGCCGTTTGGGCTGTCCGCCCTCAAATGGGCTTACTCCAAAGCAAGCTGAACTAAGGGTGCGTGTGTGTGTGTGTGTGAGTGTGCGAGAACTCCAAGAGGCGTGCAAATTCGACGCCCTTATCCAGGAAACGGGACGCTTTCCCTTGTTGGGTTGTGCGTGCGCGCTTGAACTCAAACGAAAGCCAAGCTAGCCCCTGGGCATGGAGAGGGGAAAGAAAACAACAGATCCAAAACCCACAGCTGGGCAACCCGGTTATTAAGACAAAAATGCCACAGGAGGGTGCCTTTCCAGAGCAATTAATAAAGCTGGGAGGTAAACAAATAAACAGAGCAGTCAGGGAGAAAGTTCTGCAGCTTTTTTAAAAATAAAGAAAAACAATTATTGAAGATTTGTTTTTTTAAAAGAAGGTTAAAAAGAAACGCAAAGTGAAACAGCAAAGCAGAGGCAAGTCATCAGAGAGGGAGATAAGAGCTCAAGGGATAGAATAGAATATAGAATAGAATATAGAAAATATAATAGAATAGAATATAGAATATAATATGGAAAATATAATAGAATAGAATATAGAATAGAATATAGAGAATATGGAATAGAACAGAATATAGAATATAATATAGAGAAGAGAATATAATAGAATATACAGAAGAGAATATAAATAGAATAGAATAGAATAGAATATAGATATAATATAGAGAAGAGAATAGAGTATAGAATATAGAATATTTTTAATTTAATTTAATTTAATTTATATATTATATAATATAATATAGAGAAGAGAAGAGAATAGTGTAGAATATAGAATATAATATAGAAAAGAGAATATGGAATAGAATAGAATATAGAATAGAATATAGAGAATAGAATAGAATATAGAATAATATAGAGAATAGAATAGGAGTGTAGAATATAGAATATAATATAGAGAAGAGAATATGGAATAGAATAGAATATAGAATAGAATATAGAGAATAGAATAGAATATAGAATATAATATAGAGAAGAGAAGAGAATAGAATAGAGTGTAGAATATAGAATATAATATAGAGAATAGAATAGAGTATAGAATATAGAATAGAATATAGAGAAGAGGAGAGGAGAATATGGAATAGAATATAGAATAGAATATAGAGAATAGAAAAGAATAGAATATAGAATACAGAATATAATATAGAGAAGAGAATATGGAATAGAATAGAGAATAGACTATATGAAAATAGAATAAAAATATAGTAGAATAAAAATAGAAAAATAGAATAAAGAATACAATAAAGAATAGAAGAATAGAATAGAATAGAGAATATAAGAAAATAGAATAAAAATAGAGTATAATAAAAATAGAATATAGAATAGAATAGAATAATAGAATAGAAAATAAAAAATAGAATAAATAATAGAATAGAGAATAGAAAAGAAAATTAGAAAAGAGAAAAAGTGCAAAGAAACAGCTCCGATCTTCCTTACAGCACTTATAGGTAAAATTATAAGTTTACTACTTGCTAACACGGTTACCACCTACCTCTCACTTTCTGTCTAATCGTATTAGATCAAAAGTTCATTTTTCCTCTTTCAACGTTAAAAGTCTATAAGAAGTTTCCAGTCAGCAATCAAGGTAGGTATTTATTGGCTTTTCTCTGCTCAAACAAGTCGGTTTAGCCATGTTGGCAACTTCCATCCCCTTCCCCAGCCATCCTCTATTGCGGACCATCTGAATTCTTCCCACCTTTGGGTGTTTTAATAATCTCGCTTGCAATTATCCTTTGCGAAAAGGAAAGTTGTGTGGCTTTCACAAGCAAAGGCAGCAACATGGCTATGGCAAGCTCATCGACATCCCTCATTCACCCCTGACCCCAATTTGATCATCCAATATACAATAGCAAAGTTGGAAGGGACCTTGGAGGTCTTCTAGTCCAACCCCCTGCCTAGGCAGGAAACCCTATACCCTTTCAGATAAATGGCTATCCAACATCTTCTTGAAGACTTCCAGTGTTGGGGCATTCACAACTTCTGGAGGCAACTTCTGTTGCACTGGTTAATTGTTCTCACTGTCAGGAAATTCCTCCTCAGTTCTAAGTTGCTCCTCTCCTGGATTAGTTTCCACCCATTGCTTCTTGTTCTGCCATCAGGTGCCTTGGAGAATAGCTTGACTCCCTCTTCTTTGGGGCAGCCCTTGAGATATTGGAAGACTGCTATCATGTCTCCCCTGGTCCTTCTTTTCTTTAAACTAGACATCCCCAGTTCCTGCAACCGTTCTTCATATGTTTAATTCTCCAGTCCCCTAATCCTCTTGGTTGCTCTTCTCTGCACTCTTTCCAGAGTCTTCACGTCTTTTCTACATCTTGGCGACCAAAACTGGATGCAAATATTCCAAGTGTGGCCTTCCCAAGGCCTTATAAAGTGGCATTAACACTTCACGTGATCTAGATTCTATCCCTCTGTTTATGCAGCCTAGAACTGTGTTGTCTTTTTTGGCAGCTGCTGCCCACGGCTGGCTCCTATTTCAATGGTTGTCCACTAGGACTCCAAGATCCCTCTCACAGTTGCTACTATTGAGCAAGGTACCACCTATACTGTACTTGTGCATTTCGGTTTTATTGCCTAAATGTAGAACCTGATTCTTTTCACCCTTGAATTTCATTTCCTACGGATGAGCCCATGCAATGAGCTAACCCCTCGATCCATATTAGCCGTGCTGAGTTTCGGCGCTCAGAGGAGACAAAATGCTGCACCAAATCGGCCGCACGACAGCTTAAGGTGGTGGCCTAGTTCACCCACAAGGAATCCAACAGTAGAGTTAGAATAAAGCAACAGGGTTGGAAGGGACCTCGGAGGTCTTCTAGTCTCACCCCCCTGCTCAAGCAGGAGAGCTAATGACGTCTGGCATTCCAGACAAATGGCTCTTCAGTCTCTTCTGGAAAACCTCCAGTGATGGGATACCCATAACTTCTGGAGGGAAGCCATTCCGCTGATGAATTGATGTGAGATTGTAGAATTGGGATCTTGGAGGTCTTCTAGTCCAGCCCCCTGCACAAGTGACTTTTCAGTCTCTTCAAAGCCTCCAGTGTTGTAACACCCACAACTTTGGTGTGTGGGGGTGGGGGGAAGCCACTCCACTGATGAATCGATGTGGGATGATAGAATAACAGTTGGAAGGGACCTTGGAGGTCTTCTAGTCCAGCCCCCTACTCAAGAAGGAGAGCCTTACAGAATAGCAGAGTTGGAAGGGATCTTGGAGGTCTTCTAGTCCAGCCCCTTTGCTCAAGCAGGAGAGCCATCCAGAATAACAGAGTTGGAAGGGACCTTGGAGATCTTCTAGTCCAGCCCCCTTTGCTCAAGCAGGAGAGCCTTACAAAATAACAAGAGTTGGAAGGGACCTTGGAGGTCTTCTAATCCAGCCCCCTTGCTCAAGCAGGAGAGCCTTACAGAATAACAGAGTTGGAAGGGACCTTGGAGGTCTTCTAGTCCAGCCCCCTTGCTCAAGCAGGAGAGCCTTACAGAATAACAGAGCTCGAAGGGACCTTGGAGGTCTTCTAGTCCAGCCCCCTGCTCAAGCAGGAGACCCTTTCAGAATAACAGAGCTGGAAGGGACCTTGGAGGTCTTCTAGTCCAGCCCCCTTTGCTCAAGCAGGAGAGCCTATACCACAAGTGACTTTTCAGTCTCTTAAAAGCCTCCAACTTTGGGAGGGAAGCCACTCCACTGAAGAATTGATGTGGGATGATAGAATAACAGAGTTGGAGGGGACCTTGGAGGTCTTCTAGTCCAGCCCCCTACTCAAGCAGGAGACTCTATATCGTTCCAGACACATAATGATCATTTCCCACCTTCTAGCTTTGACTGGATGTTGTATGAATTGAACTAACACGCCCCATTTGGTCTCTGGGCAATAAAGAAACTAGTTGCTTACTCGGTGTACAACTTCGGTTCTTAACCTCTAGTAAAAAATATACTAGCAGCTGATATTGAAGAGACCAGCCTTGGGGGAACCTGGTTCTTTTCTTTTTTTCTCACAACAGTGTAGGTGATTAATATTTTTTTTTTGACACAGTAATACGGGTGATGTAACACCAGCCTTTTGCAACCCTGCAATTCAGCTTCCCCGATTGAACATCCTGGGGATTGGAAATGTCAGCGGATCCCCTTGGATCTTATGGGAGGGATGCTTTGATCCTGGTTCTCTTTGCTGAGCAGCTCACCTGCGTTCTTCTCTGCCAGATTTCCCCTCCTCTTTGCTTCAGTTCTTCCCACACCTTGGTTTTGTCGCTTGGAATTAAGAGGAGATAATCATCCACAGAGCTGCAGAAACATCTCTGCAAAGAAGCAGGAAACTCCACTGGCTAAAAAGTTGCCAAAATCAAACCCCCGAATATCACCAAAGGCAGCGAGAAACAGATGAAGGACGGTTTGCGCAGCTAAAGAAACAACCCAGCATCGCGGGATATTTAAGGTGGGCTGTCTTCCCCTTGGTTCTTTTAAGTCAGGGGTCTCCAACCTTGCCAACTTTAAGTCTGAAGGACTTCAGCTCCCAGATTTCTCCAGCCAGCAAAGCTGTCAGTGTCAGGGCCTGGGCCAGGGATCTCCAACCTTTGCAACTTTAAGTCTGAAGGACTTCAGCTCCCAGACTTCTCCAGCCAGCTTTCCTTCAGACTTAAAGTTGCAAAGGTTGGAGACCCCTGTTTTAAGTGTATGGTGTCTTTATTTGGCAGGAAGCAAGAGAGACACAATTAAAGAGCGGGGAAAGAGCCTGGCATTTGTTTCTCCTGTTTGCAAAGTATCTCACGGAAAGGCAGAAGAAGCAGACAATTGCAATTAAAATTGCCGGGGCGATGCATCAGCTACCTTTGATGCAAGGATGGTCCCCTTTTGAGAGCTGGAAGGGAGGGAGGGAGGCTGAAGGGAGGACCTGGGTTAAGGTTAAAGCCACGGGAGTAGAATAGGAGAAGTAGGGAGGTAGGGAGGATGGATGGATGGAAGGAGGATGGAAGGAAGGAAGAATGGATGGAAGGAAGGATAGAAGGAAGGATAGAAGGATAGAAGGAAGGATAGAAGGATAGAAGGAAGGATGGAATGAAGGATAGAAAGAAGGAAGGATGGAAGGATAGAAGGAAGGAAGGAAGGATAGAAGGAAGGAAGGAAGGATAGAAGGAAGGAAGGATGGAAGGAAGGATAGAAGGAAAGAAGGAAGGAAGGATAGAAGGAAGGATAGAAGGAAGGATGGAAGGAAGGATAGAAGGAAGGATGGAAGGAAGGATAGGAGGAAGGATGGACGGAAAGAAGGATGGAAGGATGGATAGAAGGAAGGATAGGAGGAAGGATAGAAGGAAGGATGGAAGGAAGGATAGGAGGAAGGATGGACGGAAAAAAGGATGGAAGGATGGAAGGAAGGAAGGAAGGATAGAAGGAAGGATAGGAGGAAGAATGGATGGATGGAAAGAAGGAAGGAAGGATGGAAGGAAGGAAGGAAGGAAGGAAGGAAGGAAGAATAGATAGATAGGCAGACAGAGCAACAGGCAATGCCAACTCAATGCAAGTGGATGGAGAAGTTGAGACCATTTCAGCCTAGAGATGGACTCAGACGGTGGAAGGGAGTCCCACCGGCTCTTTGGGACGTTTAGTGTGGTGTTGTGTTCTTTGTAAGTCGGGAGAGATGGCAGAGGAGGAGCAGGAGGAGGAGAAAGGCCAGCTGTGGGGAAAACTGCCCCAAAATATCTGCAATTCCCCTCCAGCAGCCCAAGGCTCTTCACTATGGCCCCTTCCTGGGTCGTTCAGCGGGACAGCCCACAAGCGGCCGTTAAACAAGATGGGGCTTCAGGTGCCCTTCTATAGCCAAGGGCCTCAGGGCTCCCTTGCAGGGCTGTTGTTAGCCCTTCTCACTGGACTTTCTGGAGCTCAGGGCGGTGGCTGGAGGGGGGGGGAATCCAGGGGTCTCGGAGCAGCAGCCAGCAGGAGGGGGGGCGGAGGGGGCTTCCCTGGGGGGAGGGGGGCTGGAGGAGGATTCCCTAGGGGAAGGGGGGCGGAGGGGGATTCCCTGGGGGGAGGGGGGCTGGAGGGGGCTGGAAGCCTGTCTTCCTCCCCAGCGCCCCCTCCCCAGACGAGGCCAGGCCAGGCAGGCGCCCCCCGCATGAAAAATGCATGGGGACCAGCTGTCTCGGCTCCCCCCCCCCCCCGTCCCCCCCAGCCAATGGCATCCCAGGCGAGGGCGGGAAGGGGGCAGAGGGGGGGGGGTCTCCGGGGCGTCCAATGGGAAGCGCCCCCTCCCCGGCCCCGCGCGCGCCCCGGCGGCCGATAAATGGGGCGCGCCTGCAGGTGCGCCCCCGGTGGGTGTCGGCGCGGAGCACCTGCCGGAGGGCGCGGGGCGGCTGGCGCGATGGAGGCCGGCTCCGGACGGCCCCGGGGACAAGGCGCTCGCCCAGCGCCCAGCGCTGTCGGACGGGGGAGCAGGGTGTGAGGACGGGCAGCCGCCTCGGCTCAGCCCCGGCTCTACCTCGGAGGAGGAGGTAAGGCTGGGCTGGCTCTTCTCTCCTGGTGTGGGTTTTTTCCTTCCTTCCTTCCCTCTCATTCTTCTTTCTTTCTTTCTTTCTTTCTTTCTTTCTTTCTTTCTTTCTTTCTTTCTTTCTTTCTTTCTTTCTCTTTCTTTCTTTTCTTTATTCTTGCTTCCTTCCTTCCTTCCCTCCCATTCTATTTCTTCCTCCCTCCCTCCCTTCCATCCCTCCCGTTCATTCTCTTTTCCTTCCTTCCTTCCTTCCTTCCTTCCTTCCTTCCTTCCTTCCTTCCTTCCTTCCTTCCTTCCATCCATCTCATTCTCTTTATCTTACTTTCTTTCTTTTCCTTCCTTCCTTCCCATCCCTCCCTTCCATTCTATTTCTTCCTCCCTCCCTCCCTTCCATCCCTCCCGTTCATTCTCTTTTCCTTCCTTCCTTCCATCCATCTCATTCTCTTTATCTTACTTTCTTTTCTTTTCCTTCCTTCCATCCCTCCCATTCATTCTCTTTTCTTTTCTTTTCCTTCCTTCCTTCCATCCCTCCCGTTCATTCTCTTTTTTCCTTCCTTCCTTCCATCCATCCACCTCTCTCTCTCTTTCGTTTCTTCCTTCCTTTCGTCCCTTCCTCTCATCCTTCCTTCCATCCTTCCTTCCTCCCATCCCTCTCGTTCGTTCGCTTTTCTTTTCCTTCCTTCCTTCCATCCCTTGCTCTCATTCTATTTCTTCCTTCCTTCCGTCCTTCCTCCCTTCCATCCCTCCCATTCATTTGCTTTTCTTTTTCTTCCTTCCTCCCTTCCTTCCTTCCATCCCTCCCTTTCATTCTATTTCTTCCTTCCCTCCTTCCTTCCCTCCCTCCCTTTCATTCTCTCCCTCTCTCGCGCTCTCTTTCTTCTTCCTTCCTCTTTTCCATCCTTCCCTTTCATTCTCTTTCCTTTTCCTTCCTTCCTTCCTTCCTTCCTTCCTTCCTTCCTTCCTTCCTTCCTTCCTTCCTTCCTTCCTTTCCTTCTCTTCCTTTCCCTTCCTTCCTTCCCTTGCAACCTCTGGAGCTTGCCAGGTGCTCCCCCAGCAGGGAAACAGGGCGTAGAGGCGCGCGGGGGCGGGGGGGGGGGGGGCAGCGGGAGAACCAGCGCGCACCGCAACAGGCAAAGCCAGAAGTTTTCTTCTCTCGCCACTTTTGCCAGAGGGAAGCCGTCGGGGGGAATCTCGCGCTCCGCTTCCCTAGAACCGAAGGCGCCCGGAAAGCCCGAGTCGAAGCGCAAACGGCGTTTTCCCCCCCTTTGAGGCGTTCAGGAGGAAGAGGGGCGGCGGGGGGGGGGGGGCAAAGGCGCCTTCCTTGATCTCACCCAGGTACTGAATGGAAGGCGGGACCCCCCCCCCCCTTCTTTCTCACCCGAACCCTGCTTGTCTTTCCTCCTCCCCTTCTCCTTCTTTCTCCTTCTTTTCCTTCCCTCCTTTTCCTCCTCCTCCTCTCCCTCCTTCCCATCCTTCCCCTCCTTCCCTCTCCTTCCTGGGGGGTGGGAGTGGGGGGTGTTTGCTAGTGAAAGTGCTGGGCGCCCGTTTAAGAGCAAGCGCGCTCCGGGAAGGTCCAACCCTCTTCGTTTTACTCCTGCTTGCAAGACGGAGGGAGGGTCGGAGAAGGTAAGCAAAGGCCCGCTTTGAAGGAGAGGCAGCTGTTTGGCTACTTGAACAGATGAGCAAGAGTGGGAAGGGACCCTGCAAGATCATCTAGTCCAACCCCTTGCCCAAGTAGGAGACCCTACATCTGCCTCAACCTAGGATTGAACTCAAAACCTCCTGATTGGGAGGCGAGAGCTTTCTTTCTTTCTTTCTTTCTTTCTTTCTTTCTTTCTTTCTTTCTTTCTTTCTTTCTTTCTTTCTTTCTGTCCTTTCTGTCTTTCTTTCCTCCTTCCCTCCTTTCTTTCCTCCCTCCCTCTCTCCCTCCTTCCTTCCTTCCTTCCTTCATTTCTTTCCTTCCTTCTTTCTTTCTTTCCTTCCTTCCTCCCTCCCTCCCTCCTTTCTTTCCTCCCTCCCTCCCTCCCTTCTTTCCTTCCTTCCTCCCTCCCTCCCTCCCTTCTTTCTTCCCTCCCTCCCTCCTTTCTTTCCTCCCTCTCTCCCTCCCTTCTTTCTTTCCTTCCTTCCTTCCTTCCTTCCTTCCTTCCTTCCTTCCTTCCTTCCTTCCTTCTTTCTTTCTTTCTTTCTTTCTTTCTTTCTTTCTTTCTTTCTTTCTTTCTTTCTAACAGATTAACAGAGTTGGAAGGGACCTTGCAGGTCATCTAGTCCAACCCCCTGCCCAAGCAGGAGACCCTACATGTGCCTCTACCTGGGATCGAACTCACAACCTCCTGATTGAGAGGCGAGAGCTTTCCTTCCTTCCTTCCTTCCTTCCTTCCTTCCTTCCTTCCTTCCTTCCTTCCTTCCTTCCTTCCTTCCTTTCTTTCTTTCTTTCTTTCTTTCTTTCTTTCTTTCTTTCTTTCTTTCTTTCTTTCTTTCCTCCCTCCCTCCCTCCTTTCTTTCCTCCCTCTCTCCCTCCCTTCTTTCTTTCCTTCCTTCCTTCCTTCCTTCCTTCCTTCCTTCCTTCTTTCTTTCTAACAGATTAACAGAGTTGGAAGGGACCTTGCAGGTCATCTAGTCCAACCCTCTGCCCAAGCAGGAGACCCTACATGTGCCTCTACCTGGGATCGAACTCCCAACCTCCCGGCTAAAACAAAAGTTTCCAGCAGCTGAATCCTCCAGCCATCCCCTTGCTGGCCCTTTGGGGAGGGGGGGGAGAGAGAGACCAGGCAATGGGGCAAAGAAACTGGGCGCCACTCCTCCTTCCTTCCGCAGGTGCAGGGGGAGGAACGAGCAGGGTCTTAGCTCTCTGCTTGGTCTCCATTTCACTCTCCAACCCCCGGAGAGGCAGCCTGGATGGGCAAACTCTGGACTCGGGAGCCCCTTAGAAGCCAAGGGCTGGTCCATTGTTTTGTGGGTGGTTAGGATTAGGATCCCTAGCTTGGCCACTTGAAGATATCCGGACTTCAACTCCCAGAATCCCCCAGCCAGCATTTTTCTTCCAATAACATTTACTTCTTTATGATTGTATTCTAAATAATAGTTGATTAATACAATTAATAAAAAAAACCCAGTACATATCTCTATCATTAAACAATATCCATTACCCTTTCGTTATTCCACTAAGATCCTTTTAATTTAATTTAATTTATTCGAATTTCTACAATACAATAGCAGAGTTGGAAGGGACCTTGTAGGTCTTCTAGTCCAACCCCCTGCGTGGGCAGGAACCTTATACCATTTCAGACAAAGACTTCCAGGGTTGGGGCATTCACAACTTCTGGAGGCAAGCTGTTCCAGAGGTTAATTGTTCTAACTGTCAGGAAATTTCTCCTTAGTTCTAAGTTGCTTCTCTCCTTGATTAGTTTCCACCCATTGCTTCTTGTCCTGCCCCCAGGTGCCTTGGAGAATAGCTTGACTCCCTCTTCTTTGTGGCACCCTCTGAGATATCGGAAGACTGCTATCATGTCTCCCCTGGTCCTTCTCTTCATCAAACTAGACATACCCAGCTCCTGCAGCCGTTCTTCATATGTTTTAGCCTCCAGTCCCCTAATCATCTTGGTTGCTCTTCTCTGCACTCTTTCCAGAGGCTCCACGTCTTTTCTACATCATGGCGACCAAAACAGTATGCAGTATTCCAAGTGTGGCCTTACCAAGGCACGCACCTTCTCCTAAAAAAGGACTTTTGAATCCTGCGCCCCTTTACTGAGGGATTATCAATGCTGTTGTGTGTGAGCCACCGTTGTCCAGTTGTGTGTGGTCCACAGATTGCGTGGCAGTCCTTTGTGTCCCCTCGCCTAGCTCCTTTATGAAAAGCATTGGGCTTCTGTATATCTAGAGCAGTGTTTCTCAACCTTGACCACTTGAAGATGTCCGGACTTCAACTCCCAGAATTCCCCAGCCAGTGAATTCTGGGAGTTGAAGTCCGGACATCTTCAAGTGGCCAAGCTGGAGAAACAGTGATCTAGAAGATCCCTTAAGAATCCCATGTTGGATACGGTGGCTCCAACCGTTTGGAAAATGGGATGGGGAATTCTGCATTCCTGTGAAGGAAATGGAGGCAGGGGGAGGAAGGGAGAAAGAGAAAAGGGAAAGGAAAATGAAAGAGAGAGCGAGAGAGAGGTGGAAAAGAGAGAAAGAGAAAGAAAGAGGGAGGGAGGGACAGAGAAAGAGAGAGAAAAGAGGGGAGAGGGAAAAGGAGAGAGAAAGAGAGAAAGAGAAATGAAAGAGAAAGAGAGGGAAAGCAAGATGGGAAAAGAGAGAAAGAGAAAGAAAGAGGGAGACAGAAAGAGAGAAAAGAGAGGGAGAGAGGGAAAAGGAGAGAGAAAGAGAGAAAGAGAAATGAAAGAGAAAGAGGGAAAGTGAGATGGAAAAAGAGAGAATGAGAAAGAAAGAGGGAGGGAGAGAGAAAGAGAGAGGAAAGAGAGGGGGAGAGGAAAAAGGAGAGAGAAAGAGAAATGAAAGAGAAAGAGAGGGAAAGCAAGATGGAGAAAGAGAAAAGGGAAAGAAAAAGAAAGAGAGAGCGAGAGTTGGAAAAAGAGAGAAAGAGAAAGAAAGAGGGAGGGAGGGAGAAAGAGAGAGAAAAGAGAGGGGGAGAGGGAAAAGGAGAGAAAAAGAGAGAAGGAAAAATGAAAGAGAGAGCGGTCCAAAATTTTCTGGCTTGGCTTTTAGGAGAAGTTGGAGGGTTCTAAATGCTGGGGGGGGGGTTGTCTACTTTGGGCTCATCCTGCATCCTGGTCCAGGTTTCCTTTTCCTTCTTCCCTTTCCCTTCTTTCCTTTTTGCCCCCAGAATTGCCCCCGGAATTAAGAACGATCCCTGACTTCCGCACCTTCTGCCGTGCTCTCAAAACCCTTTTTTCCCCAACAAGCCAGGCTGGCATAAACATGAATTTTAAATTACGAATTTTTATTAATTTTAATCGGGGTTTTTTGGCTTTTTAATTTTGAGGCCAAATTGTTTAATATGTTTTTTAAAAACTTTTAAAACTTTTATATATCTGTTTTACTTTGGCTGTACAGCCCCCTTAGTCCTTCGGGAGTAGGGCGATATAAAAAACTAATAAAACCTAAACCTTCTCCTTTCCTTTTCCCTTCCTTTCTCTTTCCTTCTTTCCTTTCCCTTTCCCTGTTCCTTTTTCTTCCCCCTTTCCCTTCCCTTTCTTTCTTTCCTTTTCCTTTCCATTTCCCTTTTTCCTTTCCTTTCCTTCCCTTCTTTTCTTTCCCTTCCTTCCTTCTCTCCTTTTCCTTCCCTTTCCATTCCTTTTCCATTCCCCTTCCCTTTTTCCTTCTATTTCCCTTTCCCTCCCCTTCTTACGGGTAAACGTTCACACAACTAAAGATCATTTTCAGACTTCTGTGTATTAAAAACAAAATCCTGGGGACAGGGACATGCTCCCTTTGGGTAAAATTTGTATCAGAACATGGCATTTCAGCTCGATATTTTTTTGGGGGGGGCTCCTTATGGAGCTTAACTCTGTCCAAGCTCAATGCTGCCCATTCTCTAATGCCCCAAAGGGAATGTCTTCAAATCTACGCCACCATAAATGCAAACTTCCTGGGACCCATATCTGAGCTCTGAGGAGAAGCAGTTCTCCCGGCTATTCAGAGGCGCCAAGCATAACTCTATTTCACGTTGTAGATCAGTGGTAGTCAACCTGGTTCCTACCGCCCCCTAGTGGGTGTTCCAGCTTTCATGGTGGGCGGTAGGGGTTTTGTCCGATACTGAAGCGCTTTCCTTTTTTATTTATTTAATTGACTTCCCTACTTTATAAATCACCATGACTGTGGAACCGGTGGGCGGCTAGAAAATTTTGCTACTAACAGAGATACAAAAGTGGTCGGTAGGTATAAAAAGGTTGACTACCCCTGTGCATGAGCATCTATATAAAGGAGTCCTAGTCTGCTTGGATGACATTCTCATCTACAATGAAACCCTAGAACAGTGGTAGTTAACCTGGTCCCCACTGCCCCCTAGTGGGCATTCCAGCTTTCATGGTGGGTGGTAGGGGTTTTGTCCGATACTGAAGCACTTTCCTTTTATTAATTTAATTGACTTCCCTACTTTATAAATCACCAATGCTGTGGAACCGGTGGGTGGTTAGAAAATTTTACTACTAACAGAGATACAAAAGTGGGCAGTAGGTAGAAAAAGGTTGACTACCCCTGTTGTAGATCCTTAAACAACCACCTTTCCCTGTTTTGGGGTCTGTCCTGGCTCTCTTTTGATCTGTGGCTTGTGTACCTCCTGCGGGCTTTGAAAGCCAAGGAGTTCATGCATTGAACTGACCACCACCGTTCTAAGCAACTTTAGACTCTAAAGGGACTTTGGCGGTCATCTAATCCAACCCCCTCCAAAGAGCCATCAAGCCTTTTCTCGAAAACCTCCAGGGATGAAAGAAGCATCATGTCTTCATAGAGACTGGTTCAGTGGTGAAATTCAATTTTTTTACTACCAGTTCTATGGGCATGGCTTGGTGGGTGTGGCAGGGAAAGGATACTGCAAAATCCCCATTCCCTCCTCACTCCATGGGGAAGAATACTGCAAAATCCCCATTCCCTCCCCACTCCAGGGGAAGGATACTGCAAAATCCCCATTCCCTCCCCACTCCAGGGGAAGGATACTGCAAAATCCCCATTCCCTCCCCACTCCAGGGGAAGGATACTGCAAAATCTCCCTTCCCTCCTCACTCCAGGGGAAGGATACTGTAAAATCTCCATTCTCACCCCACTCCAGGGGAAGTATACTGCAAAATCTCCATTCCCTCCCCACTCCAGGGGGAAGGATACTGCGAAATCTCCATTCCCTCCTCACTCCAGGGGAAGGATACTGCAAAATCCCCATTCCCTCCCCATTCCAGGGGAAGGATACTGCAAAATCCCCATTCCCTCCCCACTCCAGGGGAAGAATACTGCAAAATCCCCATTCCCTCCCCACTCCAGGGGAAGGATACTGCAAAATCTCCATTCCTTCCCCACTCCAGGGGAAGGATACTGCAAAATCTCCATTCCTTCCCCACTCCAGGGGAAGGATACTGCAAAATCCCCATTCCCTCCTCACTCCAGGGGAAGGATACTGCAAAATCCCCATTCCCTCTCCACTCCAGGGGAAGGATACTGCAAAATCCCCATTCCCTCCCCACTCCAGGGGAAGGATACTGCAAAATCCCCATTCCCTCCCCACTCCAGGGGAAGGATACTGCAAAATCTCCATTCCCTCCTCACTCCAGGGGAAGGATACTGTAAAATCTCCATTCTCACCCCACTCCAGGGGAAGTATACTGCAAAATCTCCATTCCCTCCTCACTCCAGGGGGAAGGATACTGCGAAATCTCCATTCCCTCCTCACTCCAGGGGAAGGATACTGCAAAATCCCCATTCCCTCCCCATTCCAGGGGAAGGATACTGCAAAATCCCCATTCCCTCCCCACTCCAGGGGAAGGATACTGCAAAATCCCCATTCCCTCCTCACTCCAGGGGAAGGATACTGTAAAATCTCCATTCCCTCCCCACTCCAGGGGAAGGATACTGCAAAATCTCCATTCCCTCCTCACTCCAGGGGAAGGATACTGTAAAATCTCCATTCTCACCCCACTCCAGGGGAAGTATACTGCAAAATCTCCATTCCCTCCTCACTCCAGGGGGAAGGATACTGCAAAATCTCCATTCCCTCCTCACTCCAGGGGGAAGGATACTGCGAAATCTCCATTCCCTCCTCACTCCAGGGGAAGGATACTGCAAAATCCCCATTCCCTCCCCATTCCAGGGGAAGGATACTGCAAAATTCCTATTCCCTCCCCACTCCAGGGGAAGGATACTGCAAAATCCCCATTCCCTCCTCACTCCAGGGGAAGGATACTGTAAAATCTCCATTCCCTCCCCACTCCAGGGGAAGGATACTGCAAAATCTCCATTCCCTCCTCACTCCAGCGGAAGGATACTGTAAAATCTCCATTCTCACCCCACTCCAGGGGAAGTATACTGCAAAATCTCCATTCCCTCCTCACTCCAGGGGGAAGGATACTGCAAAATCTCCATTCCCTCCTCACTCCAGGGGAAGGATACTGCAAAATCCCCATTCCCTCCCCATTCCAGGGGAAGGATACTGCAAAATTCCTATTCCCTCCCCACTCCAGGGGAAGGATACTGCAAAATCCCCATTCCCTCCTCACTCCAGGGGAAGGATACTGTAAAATCTCCATTCCCTCCCCACTCCAGGGGAAGGATACTGCAAAATCTCCATTCCCTCCTCACTCCAGCGGAAGGATACTGTAAAATCTCCATTCTCACCCCACTCCAGGGGAAGTATACTGCAAAATCTCCATTCCCTCCTCACTCCAGGGGGAAGGATACTGCAAAATCTCCATTCCCTCCTCACTCCAGGGGAAGGATACTGCAAAATCCCCATTCCCTCCCCATTCCAGGGGAAGGATACTGCAAAATTCCTATTCCCTCCCCACTCCAGGGGAAGGATACTGCAAAATCCCCATTCCCTCCTCACTCCAGGGGAAGGATACTGTAAAATCTCCATTCCCTCCCCACTCCAGGGGAAGGATACTGCAAAATCTCCATTCCCTCCTCACTCCAGCGGAAGGATACTGTAAAATCTCCATTCTCACCCCACTCCAGGGGAAGGATACTGCAAAATCTCCATTCCCTCCTCACTCCAGGGGGAAGGATACTGCAAACTCCCCATTCCCACCCATGCTGCCTAAAGTCGCCAATGCTGAGAATCACTGGGGTAGAGACAGCTATGGAAGGACAAGCTGCCGTGGCTTGTGTAGTTAAGTGGCTCTTCTGGAGAACGTTTTGAAGCATCTCAGCGGGTTTGAAAATTAGGAGCTGGGCTCCATATTAAGACTGGTGTGATTTCTTTGTTAAGAGCTGGATGGCACAGACCCAGGAGGACTCTTGCTAGGTTAAAGGATCAACTCCAACTGTGGATGTATTTGAGATCGGCATTATCTCACTGGCGTAGCGGTGGCCCTGTGACATTGTCTTCAATAGGCATAGGTTTCAATATGTACAGAATATATATATATATTATTGCTGCCATGTTGTTTCTCTCATCCTTTCAGGTAGACAGGCGAAACGCCACCCAGCATTTCTGCACCATCCAGATATCTCTGGTTGCCTCCCATCATTTCACGAGAGCGAGTCGCGTGGAAATTTGAGGTGGATTCCGAAGCCCATCCTGCCCGTCCTCCTCCTGTAGGGATTACCCAAAGCCCTCCCCTCCCCTTCTCCTCCCTCTTCAACCCACAGCCAGGCTGCCCCGTGGTCTTCTCAGTCGCCATGCTCAATTCTGACCAGACCGAGATCGACCTCCAACCCACTCATTCGGAGACGGAGTCGGTCTTCAGCGACTGTGGGGGTGGCCGGGGTGGACCAGTAGAAGACGCCGGGTCCCTTAGTCTGTGTGGCCAGTCCCGGGGGCCCGAGTCCAGCGATCACATGAAGAAGGACCTTCAGCACCTCAGCCGCGAGGAAAGGCGGCGGCGGCGGCGAGCCACGGCTAAGTATCGGACGGCCCACGCCACACGGGAGAGGATCCGCGTTGAGGCCTTCAACATGGCCTTTGCCGAGCTACGGAAGCTCCTGCCCACCCTCCCTCCAGATAAGAAGCTGTCCAAAATTGAGATTTTGAGGCTGGCCATCTGCTACATCTCGTATCTGAACCACGTCCTGGACGTCTGAGCCTCAGGCGCCATGGGGGGGGGGGGATAGGCCTGCCCGCCTGACCCACATTGTCAAGAGTCAATGATGAAAACTCTCTCTGGATTTTGGTCTACAGAAGAAACATCTAGGAGGACCTGCTTCTGGCTTCTCTTTGGTTATTTCTGCCATCCCGTTCCAGCTACTCAATGGAGGTTCTCACAAGTGCTGGAGTGATCCTACTACTAACCCAACCACGGACCTTCTCCACTTCCTTCTGGTTGAGAAGAAGCTGCCCAGGATTCTCCAGTTCCACCATGAGCTTGAAGGAGAGAAGGACTTTGGTTGCCTTTTGGCCCCAGAAATCTGTAATCAAGAACCTTACATTGTCCTTCCCTCAAGATGCTGGGTTGGGAAGCATCTCCCGATGGGTTCTACACCTTTGGAATTTTGATTGCCTTCCATCTCCAGTGTGTAGAAGCGTCGTCTAAATGACCTTCCGTCACAGTCTACATAACTTTATTACTTGAACATAATAATGTGGAAATTAGCAAGGGGAGTAGGGGGTGGGGGAGTCCAGAAATTTTTGAAGAGAAGCTTCCTTTGTCTCTGAGGTCAGCCTTGTCCAAACCTTGTTGGCTTGAAGATGGGCGGACTTCAACTCCCAGAGTAGAAGTCTTCCATTCGCTCTTCGATTTGGGAGTTGAAGTCCACCCATCTTCAAGGGTTGGCAAACTGTTCCTAGATGGTGGACTTAGTTAGCGACGCTCTGGGGTGGTTAAAATAGGTTACTTGGGTGTGTGTGTGTGTCAAAGCAACCAACACCCAAAGCAGGAAAAACCCTGTGACTTGATTCTTGCAGGTCTTCGACTGACGGCACAAATCACTTATGTGCAATACGTAAGTTGCCACAGGGGACTTTGCTCTTTCTAACAACGCAACACACAACCACACACAAAGACACGTAGTGCTGCTAGATTTGGATCAGCACTGGGGTTCACTTGCCTTTCGCAAGGAGGTCGCGCATTACGTCAAAGCCTCCCGCAGCCACAGCTACCAGTTTGCCCGAACTGAAGAGATCCGGCTGAATACCACCTCTGGTTTGGTGCCTGCCTCAGCCTTAGGCGATGCCTGAGGTGACCTTGAGTGCTGGTGACTTCCTGGTGAGGTGGTGGTGGTGAACGCGGGAGGCTTTCTCAGCCTTAAGGCAGAGGTGGGCTGAGGCCAGTTCGTACCGGTTCGGACAAACTGGTACTTCCCACCATCGGCTGGGCCCGGCCACCGGACCCTGCGCTATCCCGTCTTCTATCTCTCAGTCCCTGGCTCACTTGCCCCACCCACCCACGCAGCCCCAATGATTTCCACGCCTCGCCTGCCCTACTCACCGCGGCTG
Source organism: Rhabdophis nuchalis (assembly GCA_039707465.1). Classification (NCBI taxonomy): domain Eukaryota; kingdom Metazoa; phylum Chordata; class Lepidosauria; order Squamata; family Natricidae; genus Rhabdophis; species Rhabdophis nuchalis. Next base: position 11,087,573 of record CM077662.1, on the reverse strand, counting down.
CCCGCGAAGGTCTGCTGGAAGCCACGTGCGGGAAATGGCCGTGTTTGAAGCCGCACGCAAACGTGGAAGGCACGTTTTCGGTTCTGCGCTAGGCAAACCAGTTGTTCAATTATATGAAGCCCACCTCCACCTAAGAGGCTGAGGGTCTTTTGCCTCCAAGCCCTGCTAGTCCATGACTTACGACCATTCCCTTAGCAACTGTTTGAGTTTACTGAAATACAGTAATGGTTCGCGCACTTACGACCATTAGAGGATTTTCCCCTCAGAGTCATGTGACCGAGCTCCTGGCGCATGGATTTATGATGGCTGCGGCATCCTGCGGTCACATGACCTTCTCAACAGGCTTTTCAGTAAGGGATTCACTTAATGACCTCATGATTCCCTTAACAACTCCAGTGACTTGCTAAACAACATTTGCAAAAAAAAAAGTTGTAAAATCAGGTGCCACTCACTGGTCTCAATCTCTCTCTGTCTGGCTTAACAACGGAAATGCTGGCTGCAATTGTAGTTGTAAGTTGAGAACTACGAGTGGCCAGTTGGGGAGCTCCTCCTGACGTTACAGGTGCCTTCAAGAGATTGAGGGGACGGTCGGGGCTAAGTAAGGAATGAAGCTGGGATGAGGCGTAACTCTTGATTTGGTTGAACAGATAACAGATGAACAAGAGTTGGAAGGGACTTTGCAGGCCATCTAGTCCAACCCCCTTGCCCAAGCAGGAGACCCTACATCTGCCTCTACCTAGGATCGAACTCACACCCTCCTGATTGGGAGGCGAGAGCTCCATTCTAGGCCACAGCTGCAGATTCATTTAAATTTAATTTCTGTTCAAATACCTAATTTCAGGAGATGCGCTTCCCCTCTCTCTCGGTTTAAACACTTCCACCACTGGTTGCATTATTCGTGGTAGTTCAGGAGCCACAGAGGGGGGGCTGGGGGGTGCCCCAATTCCAACACCAAGGTCCACCCAAGATCCTGCAGTTCCCCCCAAAACGCTGAAATCCTGGCGGTCCCACTGCAAAGCCGAATTCGTCGCCGTTCCTCACTGCACCCAATTTCCTGACTCTCCTCTATCGATGTATTTATTTGATGTATTTATTATTATTATTTTCTGAGATGTTATTTATTTACAGTGTCAATGCACTTTGGTTTGGAGAAGGAAGATTCCCCAGAGGGGGTGGGGGGAAGAAACGAAAACAAATTCCTTCTGTTTGTCTGCATTTTCGTGTACATCTGTTGTTCGGTCCGTGCAGAGCAGATCCGGTCGCTATTATATGATTTATTTTGTAAGACGGACCGGCAAAACATTAAACTCTTCCGTGCAGATGAGCCTAAATTTCATCGCCAACGGGGCGGGCGGCGAGAGACAAACCCTCCCTCCCTGTTTCCCCCCCTCCTTAAAAATCCCCCCACCCCCTTCATTGATGGCGCTAGGTGGCAGCTGGTAATTTCCTGAGCAGTAATGGATAGTCACACGCCCGTTACGAGCAGCCTAATCAAATCTCGCACCGCAAAGCGTGGAGAAATGCCAGGGGTGGGGAAATAGGGCTGGATGAGGCCTTTTGCCACTCTGCCAGCCTCCATCAAGCCGGGGGAGGGGGGAGCTGCTGCTTCTCTGCCCAGGTGTGTCCTGAAGTTACCTCAAACACGATGAGATGCTACTAAATGTCGTCGAGGTGCCACTGAACGCCACCATCGCACTGTTGTTATCCAGAACCAGTGTGTTCTGACCCAGCTACCCAGCTAGGATGGGGCTTCGCTAGCAGCGGTGGCTCTTCCGTCCCAAGGACCGGCCCATAGATTTCCTCTGCTCTCCTCTCCTCTGCCACATCTATTCATCTCTGCCCCCTGCCTTTGATCCCCAGAGTTTGGGTGGGGCTTTGCTAGCAGCGGTGGCTCTTCCGTCCCAAGGACCAGCCCATAGATTTCCACTGCTCTCCTCTCCTCTACCACATCTATTCATCTCCGCCCCCTGCCTTTGATCCCCAGTGCTCCCTACTTTCTGGGAAGCTACACCATCATTGTAGTAGATCTCTCTCTCTCTTTCACACACACACGCATACACACACCTCTCCACGGGTGCCATCTCTCACAGTTTGGTTCCAGAAAAGGCCATAAGAAGTGTGGTTCAATCCCAGAGATGCACCTAGGACAATGCTTTTCTCCTGCCACAAATCACACCGCTGAAGGGTGCAGGAGGGGCTGGCAGGGTTGTGGGTCTGCTACCACTTCTTGGCACAGTTGGGAAATCCTTGGGAACGATGGAGGCCTTTCCAGAGTCATCTTGTCCTCCTGTTGCTAAGCCAGTTGTGGAACAGGAGTTGCCTTCAGAAATGGTGGCTGCTCCAACACAGGAGGTTTTTAAGAAGAGACCGGACAGCCACTTGTCTGAGATCGTCTAGGTTCTCCTGCTTGAGCAGGGGGCTGGACTAGAAGACCTCCAAGGTCCCTTCCAGATCCCATTCCTATTCCATTCTATTCCCTACTCTACTCTACTCTCCTTCTTGTTCTGTTCTGTTCTATTTTATTCTACTCTACGCTACTCTACTCTTCTATTCTCCTTCCTTCTCGTTCTGTTCTGTTTTGTTCTGTTCTATTTTATTCTACTCTACTCTACTGTACTCTACTCTTCTATTCTCCTTCCTTTTTCTGTTCGGTTCTATTCTACTTTATTCTACTCTACTCTTCTATTCTCCTTCCTTCTTCTGTTCTATTCTATTTTATTCTACTCTACTCTTCTATTCTCCTTCCTTTTTCTGTTCTGTTCTATTCTATTTTATTCTACTCTACTCTACTCTTCTATTCTCCTTCCTTCTTGTTCTGTTCTATTCTATTTTATTCTACTCTATGCTACTCTACGCTACTCTACTCTACGCTACTCTTCTATTCTCCTTCCTTCTCGTTCTGTTCTGTTCTATTTTATTCTACTCTACTTACTCTTCTATTCTCCTTCCTTCTTGTTCTGTTCTGTTCTATTTTATTCTACTCTACTCTACTCTACTCTTCTATTCTCCTTCCTTCTTGTTCTGTTCTGTTCTATTTTATTCTACTCTACTCTACTCTTCTATTCTCCTTCCTTCTTGTTCTGTTCTGTTCTATTTTATTCTACTCTACTCTACTCTTCTATTCTCCTTCCTTCTTGTTCTGTTCTGTTCTATTTTATTCTACTCTATGCTACTCTACGCTACTCTACTCTACGCTACTCTTCTATTCTCCTTCCTTCTCGTTCTGTTCTGTTCTATTTTATTCTACTCTACTCTTCTATTCTCCTTCCTTCTTGTTCTGTTCTATTCTATTTTATTCTACTCTATGCTACTCTACGCTACTCTACTCTACGCTACTCTTCTATTCTCCTTCCTTCTCGTTCTGTTCTGTTCTATTTTATTCTACTCTACTCTACTCTTCTATTCTCCTTCCTTCTTGTTCTGTTCTGTTCTATTTTATTCTACTCTACTCTACTCTTCTATTCTCCTTCCTTCTTGTTCTGTTCTGTTCTATTTTATTCTACTCTACTCTACTCTTCTATTCTCCTTCCTTCTTGTTCTGTTCTATTCTACTTTATTCTACTCTATGCTACTCTACGCTACTCTACTCTACGCTACTCTTCTATTCTCCTTCCTTCTCGTTCTGTTCTGTTCTATTTTATTCTACTCTACTCTTCTATTCTCCTTCCTTCTTGTTCTGTTCTATTCTATTTTATTCTACTCTATGCTACTCTACGCTACTCTACTCTACGCTACTCTTCTATTCTCCTTCCTTCTCGTTCTGTTCTGTTCTATTTTATTCTACTCTACTCTACTCTTCTATTCTCCTTCCTTCTTGTTCTGTTCTATTCTATTTTATTCTACTCTACTCTACTCTTCTATTCTCCTTCCTTCTTGTTCTGTTCTATTCTACTTTATTCTACTCTATGCTACTCTACGCTACTCTACTCTACGCTACTCTTCTATTCTCCTTCCTTCTCGTTCTGTTCTGTTCTGTTTTGTTCTGTTCTATTTTACTCTACTCTACTCTACGCTACTCTTCTATTCTCCTTCCTTCTTGTTCTGTTCTGTTCTGTTTTGTTCTGTTCTATTTTACTCTACTCTACTCTACGCTACTCTTCTATTCTCCTTCCTTCTCGTTCTGTTCTGTTTTGTTCTGTTCTATTTTACTCTACTCTACGCTACTCTTCTATTCTCCTTCCTTCTTGTTCTGTTCTGTTCTGTTCTTTTATTCTACTCTACTCTACTCTTCTATTCTCCTTCCTTCTCGTTCTGTTCTGTTCTATTTTATTCTACTCTACTCTTCTATTCTCCTTCCTTCTTGTTCTGTTCTGTTTTGTTCTGTTCTATTTTACTCTACTCTACTCTACGCTACTCTTCTATTCTCCTTCCTTCTTGTTCTGTTCTGTTCTGTTCTTTTATTCTACTCTACTCTTCTATTCTCCTTCCTTCTTGTTCTGTTCTGTTCTGTTCTTTTATTCTACTCTACTCTACTCTTCTATTCTCCTTCCTTTTTCTGTTCTGTTCTATTCTATTTTATTCTACTCTACTCTACTCTACGCTACTCTACTCTACGCTACTCTTCTATTCTCCTTCCTTCTCGTTCTGTTCTGTTCTATTTTATTCTACTCTACTCTTCTATTCTCATTCCTTCTTGTTCTGTTCTGTTCTGTTCTGTTTTGTTCTGTTCTATTTTATTCTACTCTACGCTACTCTTCTATTCTCCTTCCTTCTTGTTCTGTTCTGTTCTGTTCTATTTTATTCTACTCTACTCTACTCTTCTATTCTCCTTCCTTCTTGTTCTGTTCTGTTCTATTTTATTCTACTCTACTCTCCTATTCTCCTTCCTTCTCGTTCTGTTCTGTTCTATTCTATTTTATTCTATTCTTCTATTCTCCTTCCTTCTTGTTCTGTTCTGTTCTGTTTTGTTCTGTTTTATTTTATTCTACTCTACTCTACTGTACTCTACGCTACTCTTCTATTCTCCTTTCTTCTTGTTCTGTTCTGTTCTATTTTATTCTACTCTACTCTTCTATTCTCCTTAGAGTAGAATATTTTATTCGTAGAGTAGAATAAAATAGAACAGAACAGAACAAGAAGAAAGGAGAATAGAAGAATAGCGTAAAAAACACTGGTGCCAACTCTTTTGGCCCAGCATCGAAGGAGATCCAAAGTGAGGCATCAGCCAGGAATGTGCCAGGAAGGGCGGCGGTAGCCCCTTGGCGGGAGAGAGGAGGCCATTTTGTGCAGGCGCCCCAGAGGAGCTGCGTTGGATGCTGTCTCTACCGCGTGCTGCTTCCTCGCGGGAGAAGCTCGGCAACCTTGGATGGAGCCCGGATGAAAAGACCCTCTGGAAGGCTGTGCATTTTGCATCTGATTTGTCCCCCCCCCCACTTCATCCCTCTGCCCCCCCCCCATCCTCTTCCACAGCCCCCTCCTGCCAGCCCCGGCCGTCTCAAAGGGCCAAAGGCTGCCATGCTTTTGATTCTTGGCCATGGCCACAGCTGCGCCCTTGTTTACGACGGATGGGGATGGGAGTTCTGGGGGGAGGGGGAGGAGCCCCCCCAGGGGGACATGCCTGGACACGCTTTGATGAAAGGGAGGAGGCCGAGCCCTCCTTCCTCCTGGCTGCTCCTGCCTGAAGGCCCACGAGGCAGACCCAGGCTGCCCGTCTAATCGGCTGGCGGATCCTGCCGAAACGGTGGCCACTGGGCAGCTGGGGGAGTTTGAGCAACAGCGCCTTAGACTTATATCCTGCTTCACAGTGCTTTTCCAGCCCTAACCTCTAAGCGGTTTACAGAGTCAGCCTCTTGCCCCCCAACAATCTGGGTCCTCATTTGACTCACCTCAGAAGGACGGAAGGCTGAGTCAACCTTTAGGAAGAAGGAAGGAAGGAAGGAAGGAAGGAAGATAGTAATAGTACTTAGACTTATATACCGCTTCATAATGCTTTCCAGCCCCCTCTAAGCGGTTTACAGAGTCAGCCTCTTGCCCCCCAACCATCTGGGTCCTCATTTGACCCACCTCGGAAGGACGGAAGGCTGAATCAACCTTTAGAAGGATGAAGGAAGGAAGGAAGGAAGGAAGGAAGGAAAATAGCAATAGTAAGACTTATATGCCACTTCACAGGGCTTTTACAGCCCCCCCTAAGCGGTTTCCAGAGTCAGCCTTTTGCCCCCCAACAATCTGGGTCCTCATTTCACCCACCTCAGAAGGACGGAAGGCTGAGTCAACCTTTAGGAAGAAGGAAGGAAGGAAGGAAGGTAATAATAGTACTTAGACTTATATACCGCTTCATAATGCTTTCCAGCCCTCTCTAAGCGGTTTCCAGAGTCAGCCTCTTTCCCCCCAACAATCTGGGTTCTCATTTGACCCACCTCGGAAGGACGGGAGGCTGAGTCGACCTTGAGCTGGTCAGGACTGAACTGCTGGCAGTGGGCAGAGTTAGCCTGCAATATAGGAAAGGAAAGGAATGGAAAGTCCAGATGTGCCGGGATTCCACCCAAGGCACCTCGGATACCAGGATTACCTTTCCTTTCTTTTGGCACAATCGTTCTATTTCCATTTGGGCGGGGGGAGGCGGGGTGTGTGTCTTTGTATTTATGATTCATCCTGTGCTCGGATAACGTGACCCTTTAGAGAAAACCATCTGGTGGCGTCTATGGGCTGAGTAACCCTAGACGTAAACCTCCTGTTCTCCAGATCGGCAGGGGTTTTAAAACCTTGAAGGTGGGGATGACCCTCCCCACCCCCCGCTCCCCAAATTCATCCAATGCACCAGGGATCCCAGTTGGGGTTGGTTTCTCCAGCTTCCAGATCCCTTTTTTTTTGTGTGTGCCAGGGACGATGCTGGGCTGCCCAAGCGATCGAATGGGCCAAAGAGCTTTTCCGAGAAAGTGGGGGGTGGGGGCAACTTGCTAGTCTGTATCTGCACCCCTCAAAGGCCCTCGCCCTTCCCTAGAAAGACAGCCACACACACACACACACACATACATGCACCCCTCCCTCAAATGCCCAGCTGCTGCTGGAAAAATCCAGGATGGCTTAGTTGCTGTGTACTTGGAGACCCTCCTGGGGAACGCAGCGAATCGATCCCTTATTTTCCTCCTCCTCCTCCTCCTCCCCCCCCCCCATGGAAAGGGCTCCGGGGACCGCCAGAAGGCTAGTTCCAGGCTGCGGCAGCCTCTCCTTCTGTTGCCCGGCGCCCCTCGCTGTCTCCCCCTCCCCGTTCCCCATGGTGGGGAGGGAGGGAGGGGGGGGGAGAAATCAGGCCGTCTGTGTGTGTGTGTTTTGCAAGGACCGATTAATCAGGGGTGGGTGGGAAGTGGGGACATGCTGTCGCTTTCCCCAGCCCGTCTGTGGTGCCCATTGTGGTGGGGGACACCCCCCCCGTCCGTCGTCCCTGCAACATATGGTGGCCATTGTGATGCTGCCCAGTGTGGCAACCCAGTTCCTGCGGAGGCGACAGCTTGGGCCGCCTTCATCCCATCCAACCTGGCTTCTTTGTGCTTGAAGTGGCCTCTGCAGGCGGACCGAGCGAGCTGCCCTCGGCCAGCGAAAACCCCACTTGGAAGTCAAACCAAGCCGTGGGTTCGCTTCGCCCTTCGTCTAAGGAGGGCAGCTGCCTCACCTGGAAGCGAGGGATCATTAGGAAGGGATATAGAAAATAAGTCAGCAAGTGTCATTTGGCCTCTTTATAAATCTACGGTGAGGCCCCATCTGGAGTATCGTGTACAGTTCTGGTCACCATACCTTCAGAAGGATATTATGGAAATGGAGAAGGTGCAGAGGAGGGCAACCAGAAGGATTAGGGGGCTGGAACACCTTCCTTCCCATCTGAGGCTGCAACGGCTGGGCCTCTTCACTCTAGAACGACGGCGCCTGAGAGGTGACCTGATTGAAGTCTATAAAATCATGCACGGTGTGGACAAAGTCGAAAAGGGAAAACTGTTTTCCCTATCGCACAACACTAGAACTAGGGGGCCCTCCATGAAACTTTTGGAAGCCAGACCTCCAACAAATAAGAGGAAGGACTTTTTCACCCAGAGGATCCCTGGTCTATGGAACTCCCTGCCAGAAGAAGTGGTGACAGCTGTCAGCCTCGACACCTTTAAGAAAGGATGAGAGGAGTTCATGGAGAACAAGGGCATCCATGGCTATCATGATGGATGCCTAAGGACACCCTCCAGGATGGAGAGATAGGCAGGAGATCTCTCAATGCCATTTGCAGGGAATCATAGGCAGGTGAAGACATCTGCTTGGGAAGACCCTGAAGCCAATGGGGAGCCACTGTGGGAGACAGAAGGCTGGACTGGATGGGCTGTGGCCTCTTCCAGCAAGGCAGTTCTTATGTTCTTACATAAGCCACCAGGGTAGCGAGAAGTGGCTGAGGTCAAAAGTCAGGGAAACAGGCCGGGACAGATGCAGGATTTTCGAGATTGCTGGGCTGCGGGTGGAAATCAGGTTGGAGGCTCTGTTGAGTTGACCTACGGGACCCACAACCGGGGTTGCGTTGACCCTTACTAACTGGGGCAAAGCACAGAGAAAGGGCTGCTGGGAACGGAAGGGATTCTCAACTTGCCTCATCTTGAGGATGGGGTGCGGGCAAAACCCTCAAAGTTTGGGGGGACAGACAGGCCCCCCCCCATTGCTAAGTAGTCATGACAAGAGTCCACCCCTCTTAAAGTCACCAGGTTGAGTAACACTGCATTAGTGGGTGAGGATTTAGGAAGGTGGGGAATTCTGGGAGTTGAAGTCCCGCCGCCTTAAAAGTTGCGTAGAGCTATGCTCTACAAGAGAGGCCCAAAGACCAACGTTTCCGAAATGTGTTTCTAGCCGTCATCTTTACTAACGAAAGAGATTGAAGGAAGGAAAGACGCCTCTGGTTTGTTTCCTCAAGGGGGATTGTGGGGAGGGGGCTGCTCAGCCTTTTCTCTCTTTGCTGGTCGAGGGCTTCCGGTTGCCGCGGGAACTCTTTGGGGCTTTCTGGCTGCTCCCAGCGATGGAGCCCACGAAGGAGGAGATCTTCCTGGACGCCTGGCTGACCACTGGAGACGGAGGAGAGACAGGATGGGAGGTTCAGGGTTGAACTGGAAGGGTGGGCGGGTGTCCTTGGGGCTGGGCTGTTTTCTGGCAGGCCTTTCATGGCCCAACTAGGGACCGTCATCAGTGCTAGAAGGGAGGGGAGTTCGTTGGGAGGGAGGGAGGGAGTAGAAGGAGGGAGAGCAGGAATAGGAAGAAAGAAAGAGGCCTCCAAGTCCTCCAAGGTCCCTTCCAACTCTGTTATTCCATAAGGGTCTCCTGCTTGAGCAAAGGGGGCTGGACTAGAAGACCTCCAAGGTCCCTTCCAAATCTGTTATTCTGTAAGGCTCTCCTGTTGAGCAAAGGGGGCTGGACTAGAAGACCTCCAAGGTCCCTTCCACCTTTGTTCTTTGGCGATTCTTGCTTACCTCTCTTGGAGGAATGGCCCCTGCGAGATCGGCTCGACTTGCTCCGGGTTTTGCTTTTCCTGCAAGAGGAATGAACCGGTTTCAGCAGAAATCATGCCCCTCCCCTGTCTTGAGGGGGGGGGGTTCCCATGCCGGGCCACGCCCACCAATTTGCCCACTGATGCTACTGGACATCCAGCCCGGGCAATGATCAGTTTCAATTTTTTTTAGAACCTGTAGGTGTGGCCTGCTTTGTGGGAGTGGCTTGCCAGCCATGTGACCGAGTGGGAGTGGCTTGCCAGCCATGTGACCAAATGGGAGTGGCTTTGCTGGCCATATGACCGAGTGGGAGTGGCTTCCCGGCCATGTGCCTGGGTGGGAGTGACTTGCTGGCCATGTGACTGGGTGGGCATGGCCAACTTGTAAAATGTGGTGAAATTCACTTAACAACGCTCTTGCTTAGCCACCAAAATGTTGGCTCAGGAACTCTGGCATTTGAAGCACTCAAGTCTTCCACAAATCGACAGGGCCGTTTAGAACCGGTTCCAGCTCCCTCCCCCCGCCCATCCGCCCATCATCCAGAGGAAGACTGAGAGGAGGAATTCTGGGAGTCGAAGTCCACAAGTCTTCAAGCTGTCAAGTTTGCACACCCCTGGGTTTTTTTCCCCTAAAGGGTGAGGGATGCAAGGGTCTTGTAACTTGACAGCTTTAAGACTTGGGTGCTTCAAATGCCAGAGTTCCTGAGCCAACATTTCACCACATTTTACAAGTTGGCCACGCCCACCCAGTCACATGACTGCCAAGCCACTCCCATCCGGTCACATGGCCGGCAAGCCACTCCCACAAAAGCAGCCCACACCCACAGAAGAGGTTCTCAAAAATTTTGAAGCCCACCCCTGAGGGGTCCCCTTTTTCCGAAGCCACTTGTGCAAAAAGCTGGAACCTAAAAGTGGAGAAGTTAGTAGAACAATTCCATGAGAAGGTTCCCAATAAGCCAAAGGGCCCTCCCCCTGGGCAGGGGTGGTGGTGTAAAGAGGTGGTTAATTTTGTCACGTTGACTCTTATTTTATTCTCTTTTCAGGAAACGTCTCCCTTTTGAGGAGGGGCTGCCTGTCAGGCCTGCAGTCATGTTCCTTGTAGGATCTTTCCTACAAGGCCCGGCACACTTTCTCTCTCTGTTATTTACTATGCTGTTTCATGAGTGGGGTAAATGGGAGAGGGAGTAGTAAGGAGCAGAATTGTAGAAGGTGTTGTTGTCAAAGTCAAACCTTCCTTCCTAGAAGCCCAAGGTCATCCTTTGTCTCTGCACCTCTGCGTCTGACCGGAACGGGATGGGTGGAAAGGCCAGGGTGGCAGTGGAGGATGGGGCCATGGGATGGATTTATGGGTGTGGGGATAAGATCATGAACTTTCAACTAGGTGGAAAACCCAGGAAGCTTCCAGATTCGGGTTTCCACAGTTTGTACCAGCATGTCTCTCTTATTACATTAGAACTTCGATGAAAGCTCTGCCTTGGACTCTGATTTAATTCTGGGTGATATTTGGAAGGCTGACAGGAGGGAGACTTCAACTAATAATAATAATAATAATAACTTTGCATTTATTAACCGCTCCCTCTCCCCACAGGGACCCGGGGCGGTGCACAGGAGAAACTAAAAACAATATAAACAATCGATACAAAATATATACTTTAAAACACCATTAAACTATGTTATCCCGTGCTAAAAAATTAAGACCCATTAAAATACATTTAAAAATCTATAGACAGAGAGACTATCCAAGGCCGGCCAGTCGAAAGAAATGGGTCTTTAGTTTCATACGGAAGGAGCGGAGGTCCGTGGTCGTTCTAATATCGGCGGGAAAGTCGTTCCAGAGGGCCGGGCCCGCCACAGAGAGAGCCCTTCCCCTGGGCGTCGCCCGCTGACAAAGTCTAGTGGACGGCACCCGGAGAAGTCCCTCTCTGTGGGAGCGAATCGGTCGTGAGGATGTATGGGGCAGGATCCGATCCCGCAGATAGCTAGGTCCCGAGCCATGGAGCGCCTTAAAGATGATAGTTAGCACCTTGAAGCGCACCCGGAAGACGACAGGCAGCCAGTGCAGCTCACGCAGGAGTGGTGTAACGTGGGTGAACCTGGTGGTCCCCATAATTGCCCGCGCGGCTGCATTCTGAACTAACTGAAGCCTCCGGGTGCACCTCAAGGGAAGCCCCATGTAGAGAGAGTTACAATAGTCCAGTCGGGATGTCACGAGGGCATGAGTGACTGTGCGAAGGGCGTCCCGATCCAATAGGGGGCGCAATTGGCGAACCAGGCGAACCTGGTAAAACGCCCTCCTGGCCACGGCTGTCACAGAATTCCCAAACTTAAGCGACATCATCAAGGCTAGAAGGGAGTTGGGTATCCAGAACGAAGGAAGAGAAGGAAGGGAGGAAGAGGAGGAAGAGGAGGACTGTGCGGGATCCTTGGTGCTCTCGGAACTTGGTTGTGATCTTGTCTACCAACTAGGTAACATCATCAGTGCTATGGAGTGTGGGGTTCGCTGCCTGTTTATGTAGAGTAGCTTGCCCTGCCAGCGTTGGGGTGGGGTGGAGTCTCTCCTGGGGGGGTTCCTTGATGGGAGTATTGTTTTCCGCAGAACTGTTTGTCTGCTTGCCCGTTGAAGGCGGCGTCTCCTGGCCTGATGTCGTTACCTAGCTGGGTTGTGAAACATCTGCTCACCGTGCCCTGAGGACTTCCCCCTCCTCCTCCCCCCGCATGACCCTCCCCTGGCCGCTTCCTTGAGGTACCTTTGACCTCCTGGCCCATGGGCCACCTCCTGGCTCTCCTTCTGAGCATCGCTGGTCTCGTATCTGTTGACGGGCAAGAGTGCCATGGGGTTCTCCATCGTCTTTTCGGGGGGGAGCCTCCAGGGTTCCTCCATGGAGCTGTGGGCCTCCAGCGGGAAGGGGCTCTCCAGCCTCTCTTGGATGGCCACCAGGGTCGGGGAGGGGCTCGTGGAGATGCTGGGGGTGTCCAGGAAGTCTATCGTGTTGGCCGGACTCTCCAGGATCTCCTCCTGCAGGGTGCTCAGCACTTCGGCGATGGAGATCTCTCGCTCCTCCGAGGCCTGGGTGGCGGAACTCTGCGGGGGCAGAAGAGAAGGGGGGTGGGGTGGGCTTGGTCTCCCCAAGAGGGCTGGTGCAGGAGGGGTCCTGTTAGCAACTCTGGGTTCAGAACCAGTGTCACAACTCTGGTCCCTTAACCAGTGTTAGCAAATAAATGCGGAATAGTGTAATTCACCGGACAGTAAAGAGATACGTTGCTTAAACCAGGGGTCTCCAACCTTTGCAATTTTAAGTCTGAAGGACTTCAGCTCCCAGACTTCTCCAGCCAGCAAAGCTTATTATGTATATACCCACATAGCAAAGCTGGCTGGAGAATTCTGGGAGCTGAAGTCCTTCAGACTTAAAGTTGCAAAGGTTGGACACCCCTGGCTTAAACCACAAACAAACTCTAAAACAGTGATAGTAAGAAAATAAATAGTCTTTACTTTGTAGCAACTAAATTACTTCTTCCGACTAACTTCTCAAACAAATAACAGTCCTTCACCAAACAGAGTTATCTTACAGTGATGCAAAACAAATCCTCCTTCTTCTTCTTCAGTCATAGTTCCTCAGCACAGGGAATCGAAAAGGGATCGAAAAGGGGAATGGACTGTGATTCTGAGCTTGCTTTATGGTAGAGCTGTACCAATCAGCCAATCAGAATCTAAGACAGTTCTTAAAGCTACAAAACTCCTTAAGAACATAGGCTCCTATAGATTGTCAACCCAATATAAGGCTGAATGTCCTAACAGGCCCTCCAGGTCTCCCCCCAAACTCCACCACCGGCTGGCCAACTCACGGCGGTCGCTTGCGGGGTCAAATCCCCAGACTTCCACGGATCCTGGCGCCACTTATCCTGGTTGATGTCCGAGGGGGGCCGAAGGAGGTGGACCACCTTGACCCACAAGTCGAAATTGTCCTTCTGGTTGTCCGCTGGGGGACACAGCTGGAGGTAGAAGGTCCGGCCGGTCACCATCTTGAACCTCAGCTGCTTCTTCTCCTGGTCGTGGATGGTGATCTTGACGAAGCACAAGGGAAGCAGCCTGAGGGAGGAGAGAAGACGGTGGGGAGGGGCTGCGGTTGGCTCACGCAATGGGGGGGGGGGCGGGGAGGTGGCTCGGCCTGGGCCACCTCCCTCCCTCCCTCCCTCCTGTTGGTCTCCTGGGTTGATTTGCTGGGGTTTAGATGCCGCTACGCAGAGGGGAGAGAATCTGTGTAGCTCAGGATTGGACCCTTGAGCTCTCTGAGCTGGGCTCTTTTTCTGCAGGCGTTTTGTGACCCAACTAGGGAACATCATCAGGGCTACACAAGGGAGGGGGGTTTGCAGAGAGGAGGAGGAGGAGGGGGAGGAGGAGGAGGAGGAGGACAACGACTATGGCTTCTTGTTGCTCTCTGAGCTGAGTGGTTTTATTTATTTTATTTATTTTATTAAATTTATACCCCGCCCTTCTCCTTGCAAGGACCCAGGGCGGCGCACAGGCAATATTAAAAACCATACAGAATACAAATATATATCATTAAAAAACTATTAAATTATTCCCGTGCTAAAACCCATTTTAAAACCCTAAGAATTTAAAATTTATCCACATTTGAAAGTCAGAAAATGGGGGTTATGCTAGGCCGGCTTGTTGGAATAAATAAGTCTTGAGACGTTGGCGGAAGAGGCGGAGGTCCGAGGTGGTGCGTAGTTCGGGGGGTAGGTCGTTCCAGAGGGCTGGGCCCGCAGATGTTGCATTACCCAATTATGTAACATCATCACTGCTAGAAGGGAATGGGATTGGTGGAGAAGAGGAGGAGGAAGAGGAGGAAGAGGAGGAGGAGGAGGAGGAGGAGGAGGAGGAAGAGGAAGAAGAGGAGGAAGAGGAAGAAGAGGAGGAAGAGGAGGAGGAGGAAGGAAGAGGAGGAAGAGGAGGAGGAGGAGGAAGACGAGGAGGAGGAAGACGAGGAAGATGAAGAGGAGGAAGAGGAGGAGGAAGGAAGAGGAGGAGGAGGAAAGAGGAAGAGGAAGAGGAGGAAGAGGAGGAGGAGGAGGAGGAAGAGGAGGAGGAGGAGGAGGAAGAGGAGGAGGAGGAAGAGGAGGAAGATGAAGAGGAGGAAGGGGAGGAGGAAGGAAGAGGAGGAGGAGGAAGAGGAGGAAGAGGAAGAGGAGGAAGGAGGAAGAGGAGGAGGAGGAGAAGGAAGAGGAGGAAGATGAAGAGGAGGAAGAGGAGGAAGGAAGAGGAGGAGGAGGAGGAAGAGGAGGAAGAGGAGGAGGAGGAGAAGGAAGAGGAGGAAGAGGAGGAGGAAGGAAGAGGAGGAGGAGGAAGAGAAGGAAGATGAAGAGGAGGAAGAGGAGGAAGGAAGAGGAGGAGGAGGAGGAAGAGGAGGAAGAGGAGGAGGAGGAAGGAGGAAGATGAGGAGGAGGAGGAAGAGGAGGAGGAGGACGACGATGACAGTGAAAACTGTGGGGTCTTTGGTGCTGTCTGAGCTTGTTCTTTTGTTGCAGACAAAACTAGTTAGGTTATGAAACTGCAAGTTTCATAACCTAACTAGATAACATCATCAGTACTGGAAGTGGTGTTTACTCTCTTTTACCCCAATCAAGGAACTACCAATTCAGAGGAAGGAATCACCAAGAAGAGCCTAACACTACCACCAACATTGGCAGGGCCAACCACTATAAATATGTATGTACAGAGAGAGAGAAAGAGAGAGAGGGAGAACAAGTCTTTCCCCCTTCAGGCCCTGATATTGTTCACTAGTTAGGTCATAAAACGTCTGCAAGAAAACAGTCACGAATATCAAGGATCCCACAGTCCTTCCTCCCCTCCTCCTCCTCCCAAACTCCATTCCCTTCTTAACAGGGGTGAAATTCACATTTTTTTACTACCGATTCTGTGGGCGTGGCATGGTGGGCGTGGCGTGGCATGGTGGGCGTGGCGTGGCGTGGCATGGTGGGCGTGGCTTGGTAGGTCTGTCAGGGGAAGGACCCTGCAAAATCTCCATTTCCTCCCAGATCAGCTGGGACTGAGAATAGATGGGGGGCGCGGCCAGCCAGAGGTGGCATTTGCCGGTTCTCCGAACTACTCAAAATTTCCGCTACCGGTTCTCCAGAACCGGTAAAGAATCTGCTGGATTTCACCCTGGCTTCTTGTACTGATGAAGTGACCTCCTTTGGTCTTCAAGGAAACCACCCACCCCAGAGAGCCCCAGGGACCCCACAGGTAGCCCCCGACGCACATCCATTTGGTGAGACCCCGTTCCAAATGACCACAGCACGAGGCGGTCTCAGAGCCCCTACAAGTAGCGAGTCCGGTAGCGTTTGAACCCCTCTGAACAAGGTCCAGGAGCTCCAGGATTTGGCAAAGAGTTTTCTGGCCAGGGGTGGCGAGGATCTCTACCCAGTTGTTTCGGAGGACAACGAAGCCACGGCCAAGGGAGGGAACCACGTTAATGCAGCCCAGCCCTGAGCGGGTGGGGGGGAGATGGCCGACGAACCTTACCTGGTGAGCTCAAACTTCCTGTTCCGAGCCCGGGGGCGATACCTGTGCTGCAGGTTGGGAGGCAGCTGTTGAGGGAGGAAGACCGGCCGGGCCAGAAGGAGCACGTCGGGTACCAGAAGACCCGGGCTGGTGGCTGCGATGGCGACGCGCACCTGTTGCACCTGGTTATGGACATCGAGAATGCCCCCTTGCTTGCTGACCTGGAAGACATGGGGGAGGCCAGGTAGCCTGCAAGCTATGGTTGGAATCATGCCCCTTTTTCCTGCCTTCCTAAGTACCTCTCCATAAAGCCTGAGTAAGGCCACACCTGGGGTCCTGCATGCAGTTTTGGTCCCCACACTATAAAAAAAGAGGTTGAGACTCTGGAAAGTGGGCAGAGAAGAGCAACCAGGATGAGGAGGGGACTGGAGGCTCAAACAGACGATGGACGGTTGCAGGAACTGGGCCTGGCTGGTCTAGGGAAGAGAAGGACAAGGGGAGACAGGAGAGCATCTTCCAATAGTTGAGGGGCTGCCCCAGAGAGGAGGAAGGGGGTCGAGCTCTTCTCCAAAGCCCCTTTGAAGGCCAGAGAAGGAAGAATGGATGGAAACTGACCAAGGAGAGATTCAATCTAGAAATAAGGAGGAATTTCCTGACAGGGAGAACCGTCAACCCATGGAACAGAAGTTGCTTTCGGAGGTTGTGGGAGCTTCATCCCTGGAGGCTTTCAAGAAGAGACTGTCAGAAATGGTGTAGGGTCTGCTGCTTCAACAGGAGGTTGGACTAGATGACCTCCAAGGTCCCTTCCAACTCTTTTAATCTGTTATCTAGGGAAGAGAAGGACCAGGGGAGACAGGAGAGCATCTTCCAGTATTTGAGGGGCTGCCCCAGAGAGGAGGAAGGGGGTCCAGCTATTATCCAAAGGACCTTTGAAGTCCAGAGAAGGAAGAATGGATGGAAACTGACCAAGGAGAGATTCAACCTGGGAATAAGGAGGAATTTCCTGACAGGGAGAACCATCAACCCATGGAACAGGAGTTGCCTTCGGAGGTTGTGGGAGTTTCATCCCTGGAGGCCTTCAAGAAGAGGCTGGACTGCCCCTCTGTCAGAAATGGTGGAGGGTCTCCTGCCTGGGTGGATGGGGGTTGGACTAGATGACCTCCATACCTGGCTGCTTCCGCGGGGGGGGGGGGTGTCTGGATGGTGCCACAGCCCCCCCACCCCCGGCTTCTGCTTCGGCCCCCCGCGCTCTCACCTGGACGAAGTCGCTCTCAAACATGGCCGCGCACTTCAGCAGGTTGTACTCGCCCAGGCGCAGCTGACGCTGCAGAGGCCCCATGTTGGTGTTGAAGAGGCCCCGGCTGCTGGAGGGGGTCTTGGGGGCCTTGGGGGCTTCCATCACCTTGGCTCCTTCCAGGCCTGCCTGGGAAGAGGGGGCAGCGGTTGGAAGGGGGCAAGGGCCGGCTCTAGCCCAGGAACGACGCAGGACCGTCCATCGGGGGCTCCGGTTCTTGATTGGCTCACACACGGTTGACAGACTCTTTCCTTGGAAACTTACCTTATACCGCCCTGTAATGCTTTGCTTTATTTGCATTTTGCCCCCCCCCCCCTTCCCAAATCTGGGTCCTCATTTTACTGACCTTGGAAGGATGGAAGGCTGAGTCAGCCTTTAAGAAGGAAGGAAGAAAGGAAGGAAGGAAGGAAGGAAGGAAGGAAGGAAGGAAGGAAGGAAGGAAGGAAGGAAGGAAGGAAGGAAGGAAGATAGTAATAGTACTTAGACTTATATACCACTTCATAATGCTTTCCAGCCCTAAGCGGTTTCCAGGGTCAGCCTTTTGTCCCCCAACAATCTGGGTCCTCATTTGACCCACCTTGGAAGGATGGAAGGCTGAGTCAACCTTTAGGAAGAAGGAAGGAAGGAAGGATAGATGGAAGGATGGATGGAAGGAAGGAATAGCCCTTAGATTTATATACCACTTCACAATGCTTTTCCAGCGGTTTACAGAGTCAGCCTATTTGCCCCCAACCATCTGGGTCCTCATTTGACCCACCTTGGAAGGATGGAAGGCTGAGTCAATCTTTAGGAAGAAGGAAGGAAGGAAAGGAAGGAAGGAAGGAAGGAAGGAATAGCACTTAGACCGCTTCATAATGCTTTCCAGCCCTCTCTAAGCGGTTTACAGAGTCAGCCTTTTGCCCTCAACAATCGGGGTCCTCATTTTACTGACCTCGGAAGGACGGAAGGCTGAGTCAACCTTTAGGAAGAAGGAAGGAGGGAGGGAGGGAGGGAGGGAGGGAGGGAGGGAGGAAGGAAGGAAGAAAAGATGGACTGTAGTGGCACAGTGGTTAGAATGCAGTATAGCAGGCTAACTCTGCCCACTGCCAGGAGTTCGATCCTGACCAGCTCAAGTTTGACTCAGCCTTCCGTCCTTCCGAGGTGGGTGAAACGAGGACCCAGATTGTTGAGGGCAAAAGGCTGACTCTATAAACCGCTTAGAGGGGGCTGTAAAAGCTCTGTGAAGCGGTATATGTCTAAGTACTATTACTATCTTCCTTTCTTCCTTCCTTCCTTCTGCTAAAGGTTCACTCAGCCTTCCGTCCTTCCGAGGTGGGTCGAATGAGGACCCAGATTGTTGGGGGGCAAGAGGCTGACTCTGTAAAGCGCTTAGAGAGGGCTGGAAGAGCACCGTGAAGCGGGATAGAAGTCGAAGCGCCATGGCTCCCTTGCCTGCAACCTCTGCCGAGATGCGCCATCTTCCCCCCTCCCTGACTTCCCCCCAAGGCTCTTCAGCTGCCCAAGGGGAGATTTCTGGAAGGGGCACGGTTGGAAATCATGGTTCCCTTCAGCTCTGAGAACTGTGCCCCTTTGGAGAAGCGGCAAGGCCAGGGTCGCTGGGGGAGGGGGGAGCAGCCCCCGCCCCCAGTTGTCTGGGACTTTGGATCCCCCCGCCCATCCCCAGTCCCGGGCCTGCCGGCCTGCGCCCTCCCGGGGCTGGGAAAGCTGGTGCCAACCTCCCCAAGGGGCCCTGGTGCCCCCTCCTCACCCTCCCTGACCTGGGGTCTTCAGTGGGCCCGCCTGCTTGACCCGCGCCATCTCTCCTCCCTTGGCCATGGCTGATGGTGCTTGTGGGGCTTGCCCCCCCTATATGCCAGGCTCTCTCCTCTGTGACCTCTCCCTCCATCGCCATGGAGACCCCTGAGGAACCCAGGCGCAAAGGGATGCCCCCCACCTGGCCTGGCGCGTGCTGGGGGCAGAGGAGGCTGGGCCCTCCGGTCTGCACTGCCCCTCGCCCCCACCCCACCCCCCAAGCAGCCAGGAGGGGGTCAGCATCTGCCTGGGGGGGGGTTGCTGAACCCAACCCTGCCTCGGGCTCTCCCCCCCCCAAAGGGTTCCTTCCCCTTGCAGGCGATGCTTCGGCTAGCCTATGGGGGTCTTCAGTCCTTCTCTTGAATTGAGGGGGGGGGTCTTCCCTTCGGCCCCTGGCTATGACCCCTTCCCTTCCCATAACTGTCCTCTGTCCGTCCGTCCCCAAGGAATTCCTTCCTGATGCCTCCCTTTGCCACGGGAGAGGCTGGGCGCGTCTCTGGCAGCTGGAGACGGAGGGAGAGGGCTGGGTGGGAGCCCCCAACCCCCAACCCCCGCATTGCTTAGGGTCCCCTTGACCCCAAGAATGGTCAACAGCCAAGGCTCTTCCCTCCCACAAAGGGAGGTCAAGATGCCCTACAGTTTTCCGGCCACCACCGTGCAAAGATTCAGACGAACAAGAGTTGGAAGGGACTTTGCAGGTCATCTAGTCCAACCCCCTGCCTAAGCAGGAGACCCTCCATCTGCCTCTACCTGGGATTGAAGTCACCACCTCCTTCCTTCTTTCTTTCTTTCTTTCTTTCTTTCTTTCTTTCTTTCTTTCCTTCCTTCCTTCCTCCCTCCCTCCTTTCCTTCTTTCTTTCTTTCTCTCCTTCTTTCCTTTTTTCCTTCCTTCCTTCCTTCTGACAGATGAACAGAGTTGGAAGGGACCTTGCAGGTCATCTAGTCCAACCCTCTGCCTAAGCAGGAGACCCTACATCTGCCTCTACCTAGGATTGAACTCACAACCTCCTGATTGGGAGGCGAGAACTTTCTTTCTTTCTTTCTTTCTTTCTTTCTTTCTTTCTTCTTTCTTTCTTTCCTTTTTTCCTTCTTTCCTCCCTCCCTCCTTTCTTTCCTTTCTTTCATTCCTTCCTTCCTTCCTTCCTTCTTTCTTTCTAACAGATTAACAGAGTTGGAAGGGACCTTGCAGGTCATCTAGTCCAACCCCCTGCCCAAGCAGGAGACCCTCCATCTGCCTCTACCTAGGATGAACTCACCACCTCCTAATAGTGAGGTGAGAACTTTCTTTCTTTCTTTCTTTCTTTCTTTCTTTCTTTCTTTCTTTCTTTCTTTCTTTCTTTCTTTCTTTCTTTCTTTCTTCCTTCCTTCCTTCCTTCCTTCCTTCCTTCCTTCCTTCCTTCCTTACTTCCTTCTTTCCTTCTCCCTCCATCCCTCTCTCTCATCCCCTCCCTCCCTCCCTTCACTACCTCACAGGGTGGTTGGTGTGGAGGAAATTATTTATAAAAATATTAAAAGTGGGATATAAATAAAAATAAAGAGCACTGCATCTTTTCATCTGGGGATCACACACCATAAATCCCCTGTATTTATTTAATGCATTTCCTATTTATTTAATATTTATGAATTTAAAAAAACAGAAACACCCACCAAAGCATGGAGGCTGGCGCCACCTAGTGGGAAAAGCCAAACCAGAGAAAGCAAATTTTCTGCGTTTTATAGGGCAATATTGATAGGTAATTAAACCAAGGGGTTTTACTTCTATAGTTATAGTTATAGTTTATTAAATTTGTATACCGCCCTTCTCCCTTGTGGGACTCGGGTGGTGAACAGGCATCAATAGACCAACAAAGAACATCAATAATACAATAATACAATAGCAGAGTTGGAAGGGACCTTGGAGGTCATCTAGTCCAACCCCCTGCATGGGCAGGAACTTTATACCATTTCAGACAAATGGCTATCTAACATCTTCTTAAAGACTTCCAGGGTTGGGGCAATTCACAACTTCTGGAGGCAAGCTGTTCCAGAGGTTAATTGTTCTCACTGTCAGGAAATTTCTCCTTAGTTCTAAGTTGCTTCTCTCCTTGATTAGTTTCCACCCATTGCTTCTTGTCCTGCCCCCAGGTGCCTAATATATCAATATATAAACATATTTTAAAGTGGCAATTAAATTGGGGGCCTGTTCTAAAATCCAAATAAAACTCCTAAATAAAATCGATTAAAATCAATTAAAAACTACGCCAGGCCGGCCGGCCGGAACAAATGCGTTTTCAAGGCCCGACAGAAGAGGCGTAGGTCAGTGGTCGTACGTAGGTCGGGGGGTAGGTCATTCCAGAGGGCAGGGGCACAAGCCTAACCTTAACTGAGGCTTTCAAAGATTTTAATAGATGACATTTTAAAATTAATTTTAACGTTAAAATTAAGGTTAGCATTTTAAAATTAATTTTAAAATGTTTTAAAATCTTAAAACATTTTTAAAATTGTGAGTGTCGGTGCATTTACACGGCACGTTGAATCCTAAACCTGGTTAACAAAACAGTTACAACAAGAAGAGGCCTCCAGTTAACCAGGAGTCTTGCCAACTTTAAGACTTGTGGACTTCAACTCCCAGAATTCCCCCACCCAGCCTGGATTTTTGGGCGTTGAAGCCCATATTTCTTCAAAGGTCCAAGGTTAAAAGTCTATGGAGATTCTTGATCATCCAGGTCCTGGTTAGTCCCAAAGAGCAACCAGGATGATGAGGGGACTGGAGGCTCAAACAGACGATGGACGGTTGCAGGAACTGGGCCTGGCTGGTCTAGGGAAGAGAAGGACCAGGGGAGACAGGAGAGCATCTTCCACCACTTGAGGGGCTGCCCCAGAGAGGAGGAAGGAGGTCAAGCTATTCTCCAAAGGACCTTTGAAGGCCAGAGAAGGAAGAATGGATGGAAACTGACCAAGGAGAGATTCAACCTGGGAATAAGGAGGGATTTCCTGACAGGGAGAACCATCAACCCATGGAACAGAAGTTGCCTTCGGAAGTTGTGGGAGCTTCATCCCTGGAGGCCTTCAAGAAGAGACTGGACTGCCCTCTGTCAGAAAGGGTGGAGGGTCTCCTGCTTGGGTGGGAGGTGGGTTGGACTAGATGACCTCCAAGGCCCCTTCCAACTCTGTAAGGACTCCCTGGGTGCCACTCCAGTCAAGAAGATTCGGAGAGGCTGTTTGCAAAGGCTCTTCAACTGTCAAATGTCTAACTTGGGTTTCCCACATTTCTCGAAGGAGCAGGTTGGAGGAGATCTCCAGGGTTCTCTGACGGGAAATGCTGGGCGAAGATCCAGCTTTGGTTGAGCTCCTCCAGGAAAGGGAGGCGGGGGAGGCGAGAGAGGCTCCCTGCTGCAGCCGGGGCCCTTAATCCAGAGGCTGCCTGGGATCCATGTGCGTGACGAACGTTCATCCCAGTAATTATCAAGTGTTTGGATTTTCAGGAGGTGGGGGTAGAGGGAGAGCTGGAAGTGCCAGGGGCAGAGGGAGCTTGTGGGCAGGCTGCGGATCCAGGTGGCGCACGAGCCCTGATGAACGGCTACGAGTCCCACCCACCTTTACATGCAACCTTTCTGGTAGCCTGACCCCCTTCTTCCTCTCTGGGGCAGCCCCTCGAATACTGGAAGATGCTCTCCTGTCTCCCCTGGTCCTTCTCTTCCCTAGACCAGCCAGGCCCAGTTCCTGCAACCGTCCATCATATGTTTGAGCCTCCAGGCCTGTGATCATCTTAGATAGATTTAGATGAACAGAGTTGCAAGGGACCTTGTGGGTCATCTAGTTCAACCCCCCTGCCCAAGCAGAAGGCCTTATATCATTTCTGACAAAGGGAAGTCCCAGCCTCTTCTTGAAGGCCTCCAGAGGTGAAGCTCCCACGACTTCTGAAGGCAACTTCTGTTCCATTGGTTAGAAGGGGCTTTGTAGGTCATCTAGTCCAACCCCCCTGCCCAAGCAGGAGACCCTACACCCTTTCTGACAGAGGGCAGTCCAGTCTCTTCTTGGAAGCCTCCAGGGATGAAGCTCCCACAACCTCCGAAGGCAACTTCTGTTCCATGGGTTGATGGTTCTCCCTGTCAGGAAATTCCTCCTTATTCCCAGGTTGAATCTCTCCTTGGTCAGTTTCCATCCATTCTTCCTTCTCTGGCCTTCAAAGGTGCTTTGGAGAATCGCTGGACCCCCTTCCTCCTCTCTGGGGCAGCCCCTCAAATACGGGAAGATGCTCTCCTGTCTCCCCTGGTCCTTGTCTTCCCTAGACCAGCCATGCCCAGTTCCTGCAACCGTTCATCATATGTTTGAGCCTCCAGACCTTTGAGCATCTTAGACAGATTCAGATTAACAGAGTTGGAAGGGGCCTTGGAGGTCATCTAGTCCAATCCCTCCACCCAAGCAGGAGACCCTACACCCTTTCTGACAGAGGGCAGTCCAGTCTCTTCTTGAAAGCCTCCAGGGATGAAGCTCCCACAACTTCCGAAGGCAACTTCTGTTCCATGGGTTGATGGTTCTCCCTGTCAGGAAATTCCTCCTTATTTCCAGGTTGAATCTCCCCTTGGTCAGTCTCTATCCATTCTTCCTTCTCTGGCCTTCAAATGGGCTTTGGAGAAGAGCTTGACCCCCTTCCTCCTCTCTGGGGCAGCCCCTCAAATACTGGAAGATGCTCTCCTGTCTCCCCTGGTCCTTCTCTTCCCTAGACCAGCCAGGTCCAGTTCCTGCAACCGTCCATCGTCTGTTTGAGCCTCCAGTCCCCTCATCATCCTCTTTATTGCTCTTCTCTGCCCTCTTTCTACAATCTCAACCTCTTTTTTATAGTGTGGGGACCAAAACTGGATGCAGGACTCTAGGTGTGTTCCACCCCCCGCCCCCTACAAGGATCAAGGGCCCTGTGATCTGGCAGAGTGGAGATTTTGGCACAGCTGCTAACCTCACAGCAAGGAGGCAGGCAAAGCATCCATCATGCCCGGTCTTGCCCCACTGGGCTGGCAGGAATTTTCCTACCAGCCTAAAATGATGATTACTGTTTTCATGAGCGTGTCAAGAGGCGCCCCGCCTTCCTGCGCAAACACGGGGCGTCATTTCGGGCCCGGTCAAAGAATTCAGCCAGGGAGTAACTTCTCATCTGCCAGCTGGCATCTCTCCCACGGGCAAGGAGAAGCTGGCAGAGGGAGGCAACGGGCTCCACCTTCCTTTTCTCATTCCAGCCAATGGGTAGGTAAGAGGAGGCAGTGTTGGCATTGCTGGTGCTCGGGGGGATTATGGGGGATGTAGTATTTTTTGCCCCCTTCCAGAGTTTCTCACCCCTTGGCCGCTTGGAAGAGTGGGGGATTTCAACTCCCAGAATTCCCCTGCCAGCCACGAAGCCCATCGCTCTTAAAGCAGGCTGGCTGGAGAATTCTGCCAGTCGAAGCTCAGCCCTTGGCACGATGGGAAAGTTTTAGAATTTTCTGTTCTATCCTATTCTAATTCTATTCTTTTATTTCTATCCTATCCTTTCCTTTATTTGTAATCTATTCTATTCTTTATTTCTATTCTATTTTTTATTTCTATCCTATTCTATTCTTTATTTCTATTTTATTCTAAATTCTATTCTTTTATTTCTATCCTATTCTATTTTTTATTTCTATCCTATCCTATTCTTTATTTCTAATCTATTCTATTCTTTATTTCTATTCTATTTTTTATTTCTATTCTATTCTATTCTATACTATTCTATTCTTTATTTCTATTTTGTTCTAAATTCTATTCTTTTATTTCTATCCTATTCTATTTATTTCTATCCTATCCTATCCTTTATTTCTAATCTATTCTATTCTTTATTTCTATTCTATTTTTTATTTCTATCCTATCCTATTCTATACTATTCTATTCTTTATTTCTATTTTATTCTAAATTCTACTCTTTTATTTCTATCCTATTCTATTTTTTATTTCTATCCTATCCTATTCTTTATTTCTAATCTATTCTATTTTTTATTTCTAATCTATTCTATTTTTTATTTCTAATCTATTCTATTCTTTATTTCTATTCTATTTTTTATTTCTATTCTATTCTATTCTTTATTTCTATTCTATTCTTTATTTCTAAATTCTATTCTATCTAGTTTTAACGAGTGGAGGTTTGGCCGAAAATTGGTAGAAGTTGGAGCTGCGATGGCGAACCTAGGGTACATGCGCCAGAGGGGCACACATAGCCCCCTCTGTGGGCACGCGTGCCCTCGCCAGCTGCTCTTCGTGGATGCTGGGGTGCCGGAAGATGGCCTGAAAAACAGCCAAGAAGAAGGGCGTTTTCTGGGTCATTCCTGGAGCGGTTTTTCGGGCCCTTTTCCAGGGAAAAACCAGTCTGAAAAACACCCCCCAAAATTAGCATGCATGTGTCAGCCAGTGGTCTTCAGGTTTTCGGTGATCCATTGTGCACACTGGATCTGAAAAGGTTCACCATCACTGACCTAGAAGCACCCCAGGTGCCTTTAATCAGCCCCCCCTTTTCTGCAAAAGCAGAGTTTGGGGCGGGGGGGGACGGGACAGCAATAGGGGAGAAGGGAGTCTGAGTCTGACCCATTCGTAGATTTTTCTCAATGACCCCCAGACCCTTCGGGAGGCAGCCACAAAGCTCAAGAAATGGTGAGCTAGGTTGGCAGAAGCTGGGACAAGTCACGGGAGCTCCCTCCGTTATGCGGCGCTGGGGATTCGAACCGCGAAAAGTGGCTCCTATTTTTCTACTCGCATTTGTTACGTGCTTTCAAACGGCTAGGTTGGCAGAAGCTGGGACAAGTCACGGGAGCTCCCTCTGTTACGCGGGGCTGGGGATTCGAACCACAAAAAGTGGCTCCTATTTTTCTACATTTCTGCATTTGTTACGTGTTTTCGAACGGCTAGGTTGGCAGAAGCTGGGACAAGTCACGGGAGCTCCCTCTGTTATACGGCGCTGGGGATTCGAACCGTGAAAAGTGGCTCCTATTTTTCTATTCGCATTTGTTACGTGCTTTTGAACGGCTAGGTTGGCAGAAGCTGGGACAAGTCACGGGAGCTCCCTCCGTTATGCGGCGCTGGGGATTCGAACCTCTGACTTTTCTGATGGACAAGCTCAGGTCTTAGCCCCTGAGCTTCCTCTGGGGAGATGGGGAAATCCCCCTTTAAAACCCCTGGGGGAAGGAACATCATGTGGCTGGAGGTCTTCAAGGCAAGGAATAAGGTCGCCTGCCTTGGGGAGGGGGGTTGGACTAGACGACCTCTAAGGCCCCTTCCAGCCCTGCGATTCTTAATCTGCCGCCAGAAAGCTGGAGGAAGCCAGCCCGCAAAGGCAGGACTCCCCGCTGGAAGATCCGGGGACGTCTGGACGGGGGAAAGCGTCCATTTGTACGCGTGGACAGCCCCGAGCGCCCTTCTTCACGTGCATCGGGGAGCCCCGCACCGTCTGCGGCTGGCCTCCAGAGGGCGCTCGAGGCGAAGATGCCCAGCAAACCTGGGCTGCCTAGATCGCGTCGCTTGCAAAAGTATGAACGGAGCCCGGGCCGCCGCGCGATTGGCCAGTTTGAGGAAGCCACGCCCTCCTCCGCCTTCGGGCCGCGGACTGGTTGACTGAGGGGGGGCGTGGCAGGCCGCCCCTCCCTGATCCCGGGGCGGGGCCGCAGGTGACGGGGGAATTCTGGGAGTTGAAGTCCTCAGGGGTTGAAAGTGGCTGATCCAGACGGGAAGAGAAGGGAAACTCTCGTATATCGTAGAATCCTATGGGCTGGGAGGATCCTGGGAGGTCATCTAGTCCAACCCGCCTTTCAGGAGACGTTATTCCATCCCAGGCTGGACAAAGGCTGAAAACCTCCAGGGATACAATACAATAGCAGAGTTGGAAGGGACCTTGGAGGTCATCTAGTCCAACCGCCTGCCTAGGCAGGAAGCCCTATACCGGTTCAGACAAATGGCTACCCAACATCTTCTTAAAGACTTCCAGTGTTGGGGCATTCACAACTTCTGGAGGCAAGTAGTTCCACTGGTTAATTATTAACTGTCAGGAAGTTTCTCCTCCATTCTAAGTTGCTTCTCTCTTAGATTAGTTTCCACCCATTGCTTCTTGTTCCACCCTCAGGTGCCTTGGAGAATAGCTTGACTCCCTCTTCTTTGGGGCAACCCCTGAGATGTTGGAAGACTTCTATCATGTCTCCCCTGGTCCTTCTTTTCATTAAACCAGACCTACCCAGTTCCTGCAACCGTTCTTCATATGTTTTAGTCTCCAGTCCCCTAATCATCTTTGTGGCTCTTCTCTGCACTCTTTCTGGAGTCTCCACATCTTTTCTACATCGTGGGGACCAAAACTGAATGCAAATATTCCAAGTGTGGCCTTCCCAAGACATTACAAAAGTGGTATTAGCCCTTCACGTTATCTTGATTCTCTCTCTCTGTTGATGCAGCCTAGAACTGGGTCGGCTTTTTTGGCAGCTGCTGCCCACGGCTGGCTCCTATTTCAATGGTTGTCCACTACGACTCCCAGAATTCTCCACCTCGCAAGTCCTCGACTTTACAACCATTTGCTTACGGACCGTTAGAAGAACACTGGGAAAAAGTCACCCATGGCTTGATCCTCGCCCTTACGACTGTCACCGTCGCAGCATCCCCCACAGATGCAATCCAAATGGGTGCAGCTGGCAACCAGCGTGGGTCTACCCCTAACAGCTGCCCCTTCCCAGGGTCCCATAATTCCCCTTTGCTGCTTTCCCGCGAGCTTAAGGACGGTGCGATTCGCGTAACAACCACGGTGGCAACAACATGGGGTTGCGATTCACTTAACAACAGATTCTGATCCCCGTTGGGGTTTCGTGAGGCTGCACAGCCGGTTTGAGAGTGACAGCTTCCAAATTTTTTTTACCTTGAGTAAATATGGAAGATCAGCTCAGGGGCATTTTTTTTGTTTGTTTTTACCTGGAAAAGAACATTTTGCGGCTTCAAATAAAGGGATGACTCACCGGGAGAGAAATGTGGGAGAGATTTGCAAATGAACAGGAACCACGAAGGGTTCTCCCTTCATTGTGTAGCCTGAGATTGTGCAAAAGGAGCACAAAGGACACCCAGGAGGCATTAAACGCTCAGCGGGTTGAATCCCCCAAACTCCGTCCTTCAGTTACACCTAAAATGTATACTTCTTTTTTGGGAATAAATGTCTTTTTTTTTAATATAAAGAATTTGTATTTATTTTCATGTTAAACACAACACAAACATCTTCCCTCTTGCATGCTGCAGAAAGTGTATATTTCCATACGTCTCTTCGATATTCATCCAACTTTCATATCATTTCAAGTACATTGCATCAAATATATTTATAGACATTATCCTTTTCCATTCTTGCTTAATTATAATTGTATTACACGTCCTTCGTCTTGAAACATACCAAAACTTAAAAACAAAACCACCTATTGGCATCATATTTATTAATTCTACTATCCTCCAACATCATCATTATTCCCTATAATCTATTCTAACCAAACATCAATAATATTTAGTAACAAAACATTTCTAAGCCTCCTTTTCAAATCCCTGTTTAAAATTTATATCCCCAAAGCCCTCCTCATCCACACCTAAAACGTATATTTCTTTTTTTGAGAGTAAATGTCTTTTTTTTAAATAAATAATTTTTATTTATGTTAATTTTAAACACAGCACAAAAATCCTCCATCTTGCATGCTGTAGGAAGTGTTATCCGCTGATTACAAAATATTTTCATACATTTCTTCAATGTTCATCCAAGTTTCATATTATTTCAAGTACATTACATCAAATGTATTTATAGACATCATCCTTTCCATGCCTTCATTCCTGCTTAATTATAATTGTATTACACGTGCTTCATCTTGAAAGATACCAAAACTTAAAGCATAACCACCTATTGGCATCGTATTTATTAATTCTACTATCCTCCAACATCATCATTATTCCCTATAATCTATTCTAACCAAACATCAATAATATTTAGTAACAAAAAAATTCTAAGCCTCCTTTTCAAACCCCTGTTTAAACTTTATATCCCCAAAGCCCTCCTCATTCACACCTAAAAAGTATATTTCTTAAATGTCTTTTTTTTAATGTACAGGAGATGGGGAATGATTCTTAGAGCCACAGGCTCAGTCGGGCGGCTATGAAAACCGAATGAATAAATAAATAAAATCAGACTTAAACCAGTGTCAGAAAAAAATATCTGTTAGAAGTTAACAAGAGTTGGAAGGGACCTTGCAGGTCATCTAGTCCAACCCCAAGCCCAAGCAGGAGATCTTACATCTGCCTCTACCTAGGATTGAACTCACAACCTTCTGATTGGGAGGCGGGAGCTTTCTTCCTTCCTTCCTTCCTTCCTTCCTTCCTTCCTTTCTTTCTTTCTTTCTTTCTTTCTTTCCTTCCTTCCTTCCTTCTTTCTTTGTAACAGATTAACAGAGTTGGAAGGGACCTTTGCAGGTCATCTAGTCCAACCCCCTGCCCAAGCAGGAGATCTTACATCTGCCTCTACCTAGGATTGAACTCCCAACCTCCTGATTGGGAGGTGAGAGATCCACCTCTAGGCCACAGCAGCAGGTAAGTGAGACATTTGATTCATTTTTTTAAATTGAAATAATGCTCAGCCATTTATGTAGCCCTCAATTTACAATCTTGGTTTGAGAGAGAAGTTTTTTTTGTGGTTGAAAAAAGTGACTTACGACCGGTCCTCATACTTATGGCCTTTGCCACAGTCACGGGATCAAAATTCTGCTTACAATGATTACAGCATCCTGATCTCTCCCCCCCCCCCTCCTTCTGACGACAGGTAAAATCATTGGGGAAACTAGGTTTCGCTTAACAACCGGTTGATTCACATAACTGCAAAGATGTACTTAACGGTTGTGATTAAGAAAAGGTGAAATTGGGAATGGCTCATTTAATAACGGTCTGGCTTGGCAACGGAAACTCTGGTCCCCAATTGTGGCCGTAAGTTGAGGACCCCCTGCTTTCCAACAGCTGGCAAGGCCGAAAACCGGGAGGAGAGCAGAATAGAATGGCTGCCATGAGAGGCTGCATTCCAGAGCCTGGCATCTCCCTGGCAGGAGATTCACCTGTCCCGCTCACCTGTCAACCTTCGGGGCGTGGGTGCACCTATGGAAGGGCATCTCCTGTAGGCAGGTGGTTCTTGAGAAGCATCAACCCTCTGAATTGCGCCCGCTGGCCATTGGCACCGTGGGCAAATCTTTCAGGAAAGCATCATGGGCTCCTGGCACCAGCTGCATTTGGCCTCAGAATGCAGAATAGCAGAGTTGGAAGGGGCCTGGGAGGTCATCTAGTCCAACCCCCCATGCCCAAGCAGGAGACCCTTCACCATTTCTGACAAATGGGCAGTCCAGTCTCTTCTTGAAAGCCTCCAGGGATGAAGCTCCCACGACTTCCGAAGGCAACTTCTGTTCCATGGGTTGGTGGTTCTCCCTGTCAGGAAATTCCTCCTTATTCCCAGGTTGAATCTCTCCTGGGTCAGTTTCCATCCATTCTTCCTTCTCTGGCCTTCAAAGGTCCTTTGGAGAAGAGCTTGACCCCCTTCCTCCTCTCTGGGGCAGCCCCTCAAATATCGGAAGATGCTCTCCTGTCTCCCCTGGTCCTTCTCTTCCCTAGACCAGCCAGGCCCAGTTCCTGCAACCGTCCATCGTCTGTTTGAGCCTCCAGTCCCCTCCTCATCCTGGTTGCTCTTCTCTGCCCTCTTTCTACAGTCCCAACCTCTTTTTTATAATGTGGGGACCAAAACTGGATGCAGGACTCCAGGTGTGGCCTTACTAAGGCTTTACAGAGTGGTATTAGTGACCACACAGATATTCTCTCTGCCTGTGTGTGTGTTTCTCTGTGCGTGCATGGCTGTCAATACTTGAAAAACGGGCTGAGCAGTTCCGTTGTAAATCCGAATGGTTGCTAAGGAACTGGTCGTTAAGCGAGGACCACCTGTATTCGGTCTAACAGATGAACAAGGGTTGAAAGGGACCTTGCAGGTCATCTAGTCCAACCCCCCTGCCCAAGCAGGAGATCCTACATCTGCCTCTACCTGGAATCTAACTCCCAACCTCCTGATTGAGAGGCGAGAGCTTTCCTTCCTTCCTTCCTTCCTTCCATCCATCCATCCTTCCTTCCTTCCTTCCTTCCTTCCTTCCTTCCTTCCTTCTTTCCTTCTTTCTTTCTTTCTAACAGATTAACAGAATTGGAAGGGACCTTGCAGGTCATCTAGTCCAACCCCCTGCCCAAGCAGGAGATCCTACATCTGCCTGTACCTGGGATCGAACTCACAACCTCCTGATTGAGAGACGAGAGCTTTCTTTCTCTTTCTTTCTTTCTTTTTCTTTCTTTCTTTCTTTCCTCCCTCCCTCCCTCTTTCCTTCCTTCCTTCCTTCCTTCCTTCCTCCTCCTTCCTTCCTTCCTTCCTTCCCTTCTTTCTTTCTTTCTTTCTTACAGATTAACAGAGTTGGAAGGGACCTTGCAGGTCATGTAGTCCAACCCTCTGCCCAAGCAGGTGATCCTACATCTGCCTCTACCTGGGATCGAACTCACAAACCTCCCTGCTTGGGAGGCAAGAGCTCCACCTCTCTAGGCCACAGCAGCTGTGTGGAATCTGGTTCCTTTGGTTCCTGGTTCTTATTCTTTGAATTTCTACCCATCGGATCGGCTTCCTACACATTCCCTCCCCTCCCCTTGAAAACCTCACGGAACAGGAAACCTGGTGCGACATATTTGCACAACATGTTGTCGTAGCTCAGAGGTGATAATGGGAGGTGTTTGGCCAAGGAGGTTGCCATAACCACACAACAGAATCCACTGTTGTGTTCCTCCGCCCAGTGCTGTTTCACACAGCCCCCCCCCCCCTCCCAAATCCACCAAGCCTGGTGGAAAATTCAGCCTCGCTTAAGAAATTCCCTGACGGTTAGAACAATGAATCAGTGGAACAGAAGTTGCCTCCAGAAGTTGTGAATGCCCCAACACTGCAAGTCTTCAAGAAGATGTTGGATAGCCATTTGTCTGGAATGGTATAGGGCTTCCTGCCTAGGCAGGGGGTTGGACTAGATGACCTCCAAGGTCCCTTCCAACTCTGCTATTGTATTGTATTGTAAGAGCCGGCAGGGGTGCAGGGGAAGGACTGGCGAGGACTGGGACTACAGGGCCCATATGGTGCTCGATCCTGTGTTGTTTGTTGTGTGATGATTTTTAAAACGCAGGGTAGGTGAGCTCGGGGAATTTTGATTAGATCAGGGGTCTCCAACCTTGGCAACTTGAAGACTTGGGGACTTCAAGTCCCAGGATTCCTCAGCCAGCTTTCGTGGCTAAAGTGGGACTAGAACTCCCAGTCTCCTGGTGATTGGCCCAAAGTCACCCAATAGGCTTTCATGTCTAAGGTGAAACTAGAACTCCCTGTCTCGTAGTGATTGGCTCAAAATCACCCATCTGGCTTTCATGCCTAAGGCGGGACTAGAACTCCCAGTCTCCTAGTGATTGGCTCAAAATCACCCATCTGGCTTTCATGCCTAAGGCGGGACTAGAACTCCCGGTCTCCTAGTGATTGGCTCAAAATCACCCATCTGGCTTTCATGCCTAAGGCGGGACTAGAACTCTCCATCATTCTAGCCGGGTGCTTTAACCATCAGACCCAACTTTGCCTCTTCGCCGTTTTCCTTAACCACCCAACCACGGTTTCCTCCCAAAAGTAGACCTAAGAAAACACAGCGCCAGGATAAGACGGTTCTCTTCCACCACTCCCCGCTCCCCAGAGCCTGGGGGGGTTGTGTAAATGGAACGCCTGTGTTTAGTTTGTGTGCATCGCCCGGTGATCTCCCAAACCAGTAAATCTGGCTAATCCATGGGACCGTGATTAGGGTGAACCACGGATAAATACGGTTTTTTTTAATGAACCCAGCCAATAAACTGGCATCTCCAACTGCAGGACTCCCACCCAAAGCTTCAGATGCTTAATTGGTTTCACCGCACCAAGGATAGGAAGTGGTTGTGTGTGTTGTTGTGTCCTGGTTAGTTTTTGGTTCCTGGGTATTCCTGGATTCCTGGGCAGAGCGCTTCAAACGTGGCCACTTTAAGACGTGTGGACTTCAACTCCCAGAATTCTCCAGCCAGCACAGCTGGCTGGGGAATTCTGGGAGTTGAAGTCCACGAGTCTTAAAGTGACCATGTTTGAGGACCCCTGTGTTAGGATGTCTGTTTGCTTCCTAAATCCTCACCCACTAATGCAGCGTTACTCAACCCGCTTACTTTAAGACGGGTGGGCTGGGAAAAAAGTCGGCTGGGGAATTCTGGGAGTTGAAGTCCTCGAGTCTTAAAGTGGCCATGTTTGGGGACCCCTGTGTTAGGATGTCTGTTTGCTTCCTAAATCCTCACCCACTAATACATTGTTACTCAGCCTGGTGACTTTAAGACGGGTGGGCTGGGAAAAAAGCCGGCTGGGGAATTCTGGAAGTTGAAGTCCACACGCCTTAAAGTCAACAGTGTGACTTGGTGGGATGAACTGAACAAACAATTCCATCTCTATACGTCATTGTACAGCCAACCTCAATCACAACCTCACACAATGGGGAGGGGGCAGCTTAAGGTCTCCAGGGCAGCCTGTTAACCTTGACGTGGTAGTTTTCGGGAAAAACGCATCACAAGGAACCACCCCCTGATCCCAGGATTAGGAGATCAAGCCTTCTGATGAAGCCTTGAGAAGATCAATTAGTTTACTACCCTCTGTTGGGGAAAATCTGGGTCACCTCCCTTGGGGGCTGGACTAGATGACCTACAAGGTCCCTTCCAACTCTTGTTAACCTGTTAACATTTCCTCTTTCCTCAACCCATAACCGGATTTCTCGTTAATGTGAAACATAGTGAAGCCCACTCAAAGTCCCCAGTCAGCAGGATTTGCAGAACACATCAGACTAACAGAGTTGGAAGGGACCTCGGAGGTCTTCTAGTCCAACCCCCCTGCTCAAGCAAGAGAACCAATACAGATAACCCCCTATTTACAACTGCAAGTCATTCCAAAATTTCTGTTGCTAAGTGAGGGGGTGGTGAAGTGAATTTTGCTCCCATTTATGACCTTTCTTGCTGCAGTCGTTAAGCGAATCACTGCTGTTGTTAAATTAGCAACAGGATTTTTAATTTGGCTTCCCCATTGACTTAAATCAATCAATCTACTTACCTACCTACCTACCTATCTCCACCCTCTGCCTGCCTGCCTGCCTGCCTGCCTCTCTCTCTCTCTCTCTCTCTCTCTCTCTCTCTCCCTCCCTCCCTCCCTCCCTCCCTCCCTCCCTCCCTCCCTACCTACCTACCTACCTACCTACCCACTCACCCTATCTATCTATCTATCTATCTATCTATCTGTCTATCATCTACCTACCTACCCACCCACCCATCCATCCATCCATCCATCCATCCATCTATCTATCATCTACCTACCTACCTACCTACCAGTCGTGGGTTTCTGCAGGCTCGCACCTACTCGTGAGAACCGGTTGGTGAAATTTAGAGAACCGGTGAGAGGGGGTTTCACTGGTGTACCTGGAAGTAAATCTGGCCCGCTGCTGCCAGTGACCCAACAGGAAGGAAAGGAAAGGAAAGGAAAGGAAGAAAGGAAAGGAAGGAAAGGAAGAAAGAAATAATTAATTAATTTATCATCACAATTGAGTCCAAAATTATGGTTGCTAAGCAAGAGCGTTGTTAAATGAGTTTCACCACATTTTAAAAAGTGGCCACTCCCACCCTGTCACATGACTGCCAAGCCATGCCCACAAAATAGGCCACACCTACAGAGTAGGTTCTAAAAAATTTGAAACCCACCACTGCTACCTACCTCCCTACCCATCCATCCATCTATCTCCACCCACTATCCATCCATCCATCCTGACCAGGATGGGTTCAAGAGGGGTGAGGGTGATTTGGGACCCTTGGGGTGGATGTGGGTGGGGAAGCCCATCCTTGTTTTGGTAGATGTGACAAACCATCATAGCATTCCGCTGAAGTTGGCTTGTCATAGAGTTAGGATTAAAAAATCTATAGAGCAGGGGTCTCGAACCTTTGCAACTTTAAGTCTGAAGGACTTCAGCTCCCAGTAAAGCTGGCTGGAGAAGTCTGGCAGCTGAAGTCCTTCAGACTTAAAGTTGCAAAGGTTCGAGACCCCTGCTATAGAGGATGCCTTGCTAATTATGCCTTTCGGTCCTGACTAACTTATTTATCGATATATATTATTTATTATTTATTTTTATTGATTATATATTGATTGATTTCCTTCGGTGACTTTTTTGGTCAGACCCTTAAAAAAGAGACGGGGTGGGGGGGGGCCCTTTGCATTGTCCAACGAAGTTATTGCTTTTTTTTCCGCCCGCCCGCCCACTCCGCTTTCCTGAACTCAGGAACCATAAAACCAACCGGCGGCGGCCAGGAGAGGAGGGAGGGGGGAAGAGGGAGGGGGAGGAGCGGAGGGGGCGGGAGCGGCCGAGGGAAGAGCGGCCGCTGGGAACTTTCGCGGCGGAGACAATGGAAGCGCCGGAGGGAGGCGCGCGGAGCCCTGGGAACAGCCGCGCCGAGTCCGCAGGTTCGAATCCTCTCCGTTCGCGGGGAGGGGGGGGGGGAAAGCGCGGAGGGGGCGGGGGGGCTTATTTTGCGACGGATTCGGCCTCTTTCCAAGGCGAGGACCAGCCCGGCCGCTTTTCCCAACCTCGGGATCGAATCCCCCTCCTTCCACCCAGCTTCCTTTCTTTTTTTTTCTTTTTTTGCAATTGCAACGGAAAGCGGAAGGAGCCGCCCGGAGAAAGGAGGGGGGGGGGGAAGAGAAGCGCGGGGATTCCGCGGCTGGGGCAGGGACAAAAGCCGGAGGAGGAGGAGGAGGAGGAGGAAGAAGCGTGGGAAGCCAGGGTAATCCGGACCGGGCGCCTTTTGTTTCGGGGGGGGGGGTCCTTGCATGGGTTGCAAGCGGGGCTGGGGGGGCGTCGTTGGAGGGGGGGGGTCGGGGAAGGCGTGGTTGCAACGTCGGGGCCGCCGGGCATTGCAAAGAAGCCGCTGTGGGGAGGGGAGGGGGTGGTCGGAGGGTCCCCCCGGACGGGGAAGGGGAGGGAGGGGGGGTCCCGGGGAGAGACCCTGGGGGGGGGAGGGCGGGGGAGGCTCCCTGCCTGGCTCTGGGAGACCCCCCCCCCCGGGCCACGACCCCCCCGGGCCACGACCCCCCCGCTCTTTGCCTGCACGAGCCCTTCCCTGGCCTGGCCTCTGAAATAGGGGAGGGGTCTCCCCCCCTTGGGGTCTGGGGCCCCTTGGGCATCAGGGCCTGGTTGCAAAAGAGCCAGGTGTGTGTTTGTGTGGCCCGGGGTGGGGGCGCTTGGAAGGGCTGGGTCTGGGGGCTTTGCACGTGTGAACGGCCTTGCAAGGCAACCTGGGTGGGGGGGCAACTGTCCCTGGTTGAGCAGCCGTTTGGGGAGCCCTTCCCTGGCTGTACACCCCTCCTCCTCTTCCCTGGCCTGGCCTCTGAAATAGGGGAGGGGTCTCCCTTGGCCACTTGGGCATCAGGGCCTGGTTGCAAGAGAGCCAGGGGTGTGTGTGTGTGTGTTGCCCAGGGGCTTGGAAGGGTCTGGGGGGCTTTGCACGTGTGAACGGCCTGCAATGCAAACCTGGGTGGGGGCCAATTGTCCCGGGTGGAGCAGCCACTGGGGGGGGGGGATGCCAGGGGGAGCCCTTGTTGGCTTCCTGAAGGGGTCCGCTACTCCTCCCTCCTGCAAGGGGAGGGGGCTCTTCCACCCCTGGACAACAAGCCAGGATTGGCTTTAACCCCCCTCCTCCAGGAACAAACTGGCTAAGCCTACCCCTCCTTTAACCGGGATTGCGCCAAGCCAGAGTCACCCCAACCTGGTGCAAGTGCCTGAGCTCCCCTGTTGCACGCCTGGCCCCCTTCCTTCCTTCCCACCCGGGGCCTGGGAATCGCTGGGTGGTCTACCGTCCAGCTTTCCTGCACCTTGGTTTCTCCCCCCCCTCCCGAAAGGGGGCAATCCTGGGGAGCAGTGGCCACTGGGGGACCCTCATTCCAGGTGGGGAAACCTGGTCTGAACTGGTTGGGGAATTGAAGGGGTGGGAGCCCACTTTGGGGGCAGAAGAACCCTGATTCTGGGCCTGTTGCCCCTCCACCTTCTCCTCCCCTCGGCTTCCGGCCCTGCTCACCTCGAAGAGAAGGGGTGGGTGGGCCTGGGGGGGGGTGAGAACTGGGGTGGACCGGGGGGGGGGGGGTTGCAGACCCTTGAAGGGAGTCTTAGCCTTGATTTCGTGCAAGCCGTCTTTGGCTTGCACCATGCTGGCTTAGTGCGATGTGGGACCAACGCAGGGCCAGATTGACCATCGGCTCCCTGCCAACAAACCGTGGTTTGTTGCCTCCAGCCTGTTCAACCCTCCAGAGTGGCGGCCTGTGGGTCAGGATCTGGGTGGGTGGGGGGCACAAACCTGACCCCTCCCCTCCTTATCAGGTCTTATTTGTGGGTGGGTGGGCAGAACTTGTGCCTTGGGTGTGAATGGGAGACATTTTTAACCTTTCTGTGTGTGTGTGTGTGTGTGTGTGTGTGTGTGTGTGTGTGTCTTTTGCACCCCCCCTGCAAGAATGGGGGGGCGCAGGGGTCCTCTGGCTTGTGTGAGAAACCCCTCCCTCGCTTTGGCTGGGCCCGGCTGGGTGTGAATCTTGCAAAGGGGGTGTAACCGCTCCCTCTTTCTAGCAGGGTGTGTGTGTGAGTCCTTTTGGGGTGGGGTCTTTTGCACCCCCGGGTTGGAGGGTTGAAAGCGCTGTTGCAATGGGACCTGGGGGGGGGCGGTTAGGGGGCGCGCAGGAGAGAGAGAGAGAGAGGGGAGGGGGCTGCAGATCACCGCAAGGGAGGGGGGTTAGGCAGTAAACCTCCATCTGTTTAGCCAAACCTGCTGGTGTGTTTGTGTTCCTGGGAACGGCGAGCACGGTTGTGTGAAACCTGGATTCTGGCCTGGGTCAAGCCAGGGGACAGGACCCCCCTCATTTCAGGAATGATGGGCACTTTTGGGGGGTACCCCAGCCTCTTCCCTCCCACCCTCCCTCTCGTTGGGGCAGATTTCCA
Source organism: Rhabdophis nuchalis (assembly GCA_039707465.1). Classification (NCBI taxonomy): domain Eukaryota; kingdom Metazoa; phylum Chordata; class Lepidosauria; order Squamata; family Natricidae; genus Rhabdophis; species Rhabdophis nuchalis. Next base: position 11,049,445 of record CM077662.1, on the reverse strand, counting down.
GCCTTTTGGGATGAATTGCTAGAATTGCAAAGGCGCAGGGGCTTTTAATTTTTATTTTAAGTGGAAACATTTGCAGGGTCCATTTTGTGACTTGGCTTCCTTGTTCCAGGCACGGCCAGCGCTCCCGGCTTGCCCCCCCCTCCCCCCTCCGAGAAGCCGGTTTAACCCTGGCCTGTTGAATAAACCATAGTCGGTTTAGGGTTGCACGGAGCAGAGATGCACTCTGTTTTAGCTTCCGCCTCTTTGGCTTTTGGGGGGGGAGATGCATGGCTGCCGTTTTTCTGCTGAAAATGACCGCAAATATAAAATTATAAATATATATATATATATATATATATTTTTGGGGGATTTTTTGGCCACCGATTTTCTAGGCTGCAGCTGCCTTCTGCCTCAGGGCCAGGCTGGGGCTGAACGCTGGGAGCTGAGAGCTGAATAGAGGATTTCTCATGCTTTAAAATGCATTTAACTGGCTTTTCATTGTTGGGAGGGAGGGAGAAGCTGGGGAAGCCCCATTCGGGAGCCTGCGGGAAGCTCCTGGTATCAGGCAAGCCAGCCCCCCTTTGCAAGAAACCGGGAGAATATTGGGGTGCAGGATGAGGAGGGGGGTCTTCCACAGGACTGGAAGAAGCATTGCCGTTTGTGGTTGCTTAGAAGGCAGCTGGGTTTGGGGGGGGGGTCCAAGGGCCAGGAAGTGGGGAGTAGCTTTGCAACAGGGAGGAAGGAAAGCCTTTGTGGGGGGAAGGATGTCACCCCAATTTCCCAGCCTTCTCCACCCTCAATCCTTCGGGCTCGGCGCTTGTCTGGAGGGACTTGTTTAATATTTTTTTTTGCAACAAATCGGTTTTAAGCTGAATTATTTTTACTTATTTATTGGCATTTTTTAAAGAGAGTTGGAAGGGACCTTATAGGTCATCTAGTCCAACCCCCCCTGCCCAAGCAAGGATGTGGCAAGCACCTACAATATAACGCATAGATCATTCTTGATCGCAATTGGGGAGGGAAGCTCTGTGGCTTTGGGGCTTCTGTTGTTAAGTGAGCCGGGCCTGATTTTACCGCCTTGGTTAAGTGACCCACGTAGTCGTTAAGTGAATCTGGCTTCCCCCACTGACTTGGCTGCCAGTGGGGGGATCTCCTAATTCCAGGGATGCTGCAACCGTTTGTGCCAGTTGCCAAGCGGCCGGATTTTGTTCACGCGACCGTGATGGCCGTAGTGCGAGGACCTGCGGCCAGTCCCTTTTGTTTCAAGTTTTGTCGTAACTTTGAACAGTTGCCGCAACAAATGGTTGTAAGCCGAGGATTATCCGGATAGGAAAACTGAGATTTCGTGACGTTTTAAAATAGGCAACTTAGAAACCCAGACAAAAAGTTAGAAAAAACTCAGATCGGGGGGTTAAAAACCCAGCATGGAGAAGCCCCGACCTGCAGGGCAACCCAGGTTAGAGGGTGCAGACATAAATTCTTACCCTGGCAGGAAGCAGGAAGAGTAAGATGAGACCATTAAGTCAAACAAGGTTCTAGAAGGAGGAGGCATTTCGGCATGCTTTCGGTTGTGGTTTTAAGGGTGTGAGTGGGTCAGAAAAGGCAGAAACGAAGAAGAAAGGGAAGAAAGAAAAAGCGAGAGAAAGAAAGAGAAAAGAAAGAGAGAAAGAGAAAAGAAAAAGGAAAAAGGAGAAGCGAGAGAAAGAGAAAAAGATTGAAAGAAAAAGCGAGAAAGAAAGAAAGAGAGAAAGAGAAAGGAAAAAGAAAAAAGAGAAGAGAAAAAGAAAAAGAAAAAAGATTAAAAGAAAGGAAAGAGAAAAAGCGAGAGAAAGAAAGAAAAAAGATTAAAAGAAAGGGAAGAAAGAAAAAGCGAGAGAAAGAAAGAAAGAAAAGAAAGAGAAAGAGAAAGGAAAAAGGAAAAGGAAAAAGGAGAAGCGAGAGAAAGAGAAAAAAAGATTAAAAGAAAGGAAAGAGAAAAAGCGAAAGAAAAAAGAAAGAAAAGAGAAAAGAAAGGAGAGGAAGAAAGAAAAAAGGAGAAAAAGCGAGAGAAAGAAAAAAGGGAAAAGAGAGAGGGAAAGAGAAAGGAAAAAGAAAAAGAAAGAAAAAGAAAAAAGAAAGAGAAAGGAAAAAGAAAGGAAAGAAAGAGAAAGGAGAAAGAAAAGGTGAGACAAAGAAAAAAGCGGGAGAAAGAAAAAAAGAAAAAAGAAAAGGGTTGTGAAGGAGAACCTCAGAACTTCCAAATCAGGTTGTAAGTCTGGTTATTTGGGGGGGTGTCTGTTGTAACTCTGAACCGTCACTAAGCAAGCAGTCGTAAGTCCAGGACTGGCTTTGCAGCCTCCCGGATGCGGCCGGAGTCTTCTTGGCTCTGCCAGTTGCGGATGATGGGTGATCACAGATGGGGAGTCCAGGGAGGGCCTGGGGGTGTTGGGGTTCTGCAGAAGGGCACCTGGGGGGGGGGGGCTGTGGATGCTGCCCCCCAACAAATCCTGCCCCCGCCGCCCCAATTTGGAGGAGGCAGCCCCCGCTTCATGGAGGCGAAGGCACTGCTTGCTCAGAGCTTAGCAGATGCTCTCAGGCGTCCCCTAAAAGGAGCTTTGATTGGGCCCTCAATGCCACCTTCTTGGCTGCGCCCGGCAGACAGGTTGGCAACCTGGGTTTCATCTGGGTTGCCCAACACCTGGGCCCCTCCCTTCCCCTGCGAGGAGGATACACGAGGATCACAGGGCTGGAAGGCACCCTGGAGTTCTTCTAGTCTATCCCCCTGCCCGAGATCATGGAATCACAGGACTGGAAGGGACCCTGGAGGTCTTCTAGTCTATCCCCCTGCCCGAGATCATGGAATCACAGGACTGGAAGTGACCCTGGAGGTCTTCTAGTCTATCCCCCTGCCCGAGATCATGGAATCACAGGACTGGAAGGGACCCTGGAGGTCTTCTAGTCCATCCCACTACCTGAGATCATCGGAACACAGGGCTGGAAGTGATCCTGGAGGTCTTCTAGTCCACCCCCGCTGCCTGAGATCATCGGAACACAGAGCTGGAAGTGATCCTGGAGGTCTTCTAGTCCATCCCCCTGCCTGAGATCATCGGAACACAGGGCTGGAAGTGATCCTGGAGGTCTTCTAGTCCATCCCCCTGCCTGAGATCATCGGAACACAGGGCTGGAAGGGACCCTGGAGGTCTTCTAGTCCATCCTCCTGCCTGAGATTATTGAATCATAGGGCTGGAAGAGACTGTGGAGGTCTTCTAGTCCATCCCCTTCCCTGAGATCATATCGCAGGGCTAGAAGTGATCCTGGAGGTCTTCTAGTCCATCCCCCTGCCCGAGTTATAGAATCACAAGGCTGGAACGGACCCTGGAGGTCTTCTAGTCCACCCCCCTGCCTGAGATCATCAGAACACAGGGCTGGAAGTGATCCTGGAGGTCTTCTAGCCCATCCCCCTGCTTGAAATCATCGGAACACAGGGCTGGAAGTGATCCTGGAGGTCTTCTAGTCCATCCCCCTGCCTGGGATCATCGGAACACAGGGCTGAAGTGATCCTTGAGGTGGTCTAGTCCATCCTCCTGCCTGAGATCATAGAATCACAGGGCTGGAAGGGACCGTGGAGGTCTTCTAGTCCATCCCCTTGCCTGAGATCATATCACAGGGCTGGAAGGGACCCTGGAGGTGTTCTAGTCCATCCCCCTGCCCGAGATCATAGAATCACAGGGCTGGAAGGGACCCTGGAGGTCTTCTAGTCCATCCCCCTGCCCGAGATCATCGGAACACAGGGCTTGAAGTGACCCTGGAGGTCTAGTCCAACCCCCTGACCAAGATAATAGAATTACAGGTGTAGAAGGGACCCTGGAGGTCTTCTAGTCCAACCCCCTGCCCAAGATCAAAGAACTAGGGGTCTGGAAGCGTGGAGGTCTTCTGGTCCAATCCCCAGCCCAAGTCATTGCCTTGACAGGACAGTCAACATGGTGCCTTCTAGATGTAATGAGGCCACCGTTCCCAGGATCCTCAGCCTTGATTAAGGGCATACTGGGAGTTGTAGTCCCTCATCCAGCGGAGCCACGTTGGAGAAGATGGTTGTGTGTGTATTTTTGGGCAGCTTTCTTAGGATAACCGTTACAGTTTAAGCCAATGTCATGCTAATTATGGCTTTGGCTGCCAAGTAGACGCAGGCTGTCCATAGTTGGCCACTAACTTGTGCACTTTAACTCCCAGAATTCTCCAGCCGGCCATGACATGGCCAGCTGGAGAATTCTGGGAGTTAAAGTCCACAAGTCTTAGGGTGGCCAACTATGGACACGCCTGACTTAAGACAGTTGTGTCCAGTTCTGGACAATGCAATTTTGGAATATCAGGAATTTACAGAGCAGCTGTAAAGGAGAGCAGCTAAGATGACCCATGACCTGGAAGGAGCACATTTGTGTAAATTCCTGAAATTCCAAAAATGCATTGTCCAGAACTGGACACAACTGTCAAGTCAGGTGTGTCCAAAGTTGGCCACTCTAAGACTTGTGAACTTTAACTCCCAGCATTCCTCCAGCCGGCCATGTCATGGCCGGCTGGAGAATTCTGGGAGTTAAAGTCCACAAGTCTTAGAGTGGCCAACTTTGGACACCCTGGGTCTACGTGGACTCTGACCAAGCAGAGCTTATGCCAGCAAAAGCCATAATTAGCATGACGTTGGCTACAACTGCAACGGTTATCCTAAGAAAGCTGCCCAAAAACACACACACACCCATCTTTTCCAACGTGGCTCCTCTGGATGAGGGACTACAACTCCCAGAATGCCCTTAATCAAGGCTGAGGATCCTGGGAATGGTGGTCTCATCACATCTAGAAGGCACCATGTTGACTGTCCTGTCAAGGCAATGACTTGGGCTGGGGATTGGACCAGAAGACCTCCAAGCTTCCAGACCCCTAGTTCTTTGATCTTGGGCTGGGGGATGGACTAGAAGACCTCCAGGGTCCCTTCCAGCCCTGTGATTCTATGATCTGGGGCAGGGGGGTGGACTAGAAGACCTCCAGGGTCCCTTCCAGCCCTGTGAGTCTATGATCTGGGGCAGGGGGGTGGACTAGAAGACCTCCAGGGTCCCTTCCAGCCCTGTGAGTCTATGATCTGGGGCAGGGGGGTGGACTAGAAGACCTCCAGGGTCCCTTCCAGCCCTGTGAGTCTATGATCTGGGGCAGGGGGGTGGACTAGAAGACCTCCAGGGTCCCTTCCAGCCCCGTGAGTATGATCTGGGGCAGGGGGGTGGACCAGAACACCTCCAGGGTCCCTTTCAGCCCTGTGAGTCTATGATCTGGGTCGGGGGTGGACTAGAAGACCTCCAGGGTCCCTTCCAGCCCTGTGAGTCTATGATCTCGGGCAGGGGGATGGACCAGAAGACCTCCAGGGTCCCTTCCAGCCCTGTGAGTCTATGATCTCGGGCAGGGGGGTGGACCAGAAGACCTCCAGGGTCCCTTCCAGCCCTGTGATTCTATAATCTCGGGCAGGGGGGTGGACCAGAAGACCTCCAGGGTCCCTTCCAGCCCTGTGATTCTATGATCTCGGGCATGGGGGTGGACCAGAAGACCTCCAGGGTCCCTTCCAGCCCTGTGATTCTATGATCTCGGGCAGGGGGGTGGACCAGAAGACCTCCAGGGTCCCTTCCAGCCCTGTGATTCTATGATCTCGGGCAGGGGGATGGACCAGAAGACCTCCAGGGTCCCTTCCAGCCCTGTGATTCTATAATCTCGGGCAGGGGGGTGGACCAGAAGACCTCCAGGGTCCCTTCCAGCCCTGTGATTCTATGATCTCGGGCAGGGGGGGTGGACCAGAAGACCTCCAGGGTCCCTTCCAGCCCTGTGAGTCTATGATCTGGGGCAGGGGGGTGGACCAGAAGACCTCCAGGGTCCCTTCCAGCCCTGTGAGTCTATGATCTGGGGCAGGGGGGTGGACCAGAAGACCTCCAGGGTCCCTTCCAGCCGTGTGAGTCTATGATCTCGGGCAGGGGGGTGGACCAGAAGACCTCCAGGGTACCTTCCAGCCCTGTGATTCTATGATCTCGGGCAGGGGGGTGGACCAGAAGACCTCCAGAGTCCCTTCCAGCCCTGTGATTCTATGATCTCGGGCAGGGGGGTGGACCAGAAGACCTCCAGGGTCCCTTCCAGCCCTGTGATTCTATGATCTCGGGCATGGGGGTGGACCAGAAGACCTCCAGGGTCCCTTCCAGCCCTGTGATTCTATGATCTCGGGCAGGGGGGTGGACCAGAAGACCTCCAGGGTCCCTTCCAGCCCTGTGATTCTAAGATCTCGGGCAGGTGGAGGGGCTAAAAGACCTCCAGGATCCCTTACAGCCCTGTGATTCTATGATCTCGGACAGGGGGATGGATTAGGAGACCTCCAGGGTCCTTCCAGCCCTGTGATTCTATGATCTCCGGCAGGGGGATGGACTAGAAGACCTCCAGGGTCCCTTCCAGCCCTGTGATTCTATGATCTCCGGCAGGGGGGTGGACTAGAAGACCTCCTGGGTCCCTTCAAGCCCTGTGATTCTGGACAATGCATTTTAGAAATTTCAGAAATTTACAGAGCAGGTCCAAAGGAGAGCAGCTAAGATGACCCATGACCTGGAAGGAGCACATTTGTGGGGTTTTTTAGTCTTCAGAACAACATACGTGTGTGTCTCAGGTGAACTGGCTTCAAATACAGGTAGTCCTCGACTTATAGCAATTTGCTTAGCGACCAAGGTTGCAATGGTGCTGAAAAAAGGGACTTCCGGCCGGTTTTCAGCCTTACGAACCTTGCAGCATCCCCATGCTGGTCAAAATTCAGATGCTTGGCAACTGACATGTACTTATGACGGTTGCTGTATCCTACGGTCTTGTGAGTCCGGCTTCCCGCAAGCCAAAGTCAGTGGGCGACCCAGATTCATGTCACAAGCTGCGTTATTAACAAGGGGTGATTCCCCTAACAGCTGGGTAGGAGTCGCAAAATGGGTCAAAGCCCACTTAACAAATGTCTCACTTAGTAACAGGAGTTTTGTGGTCAGAAACTGAGGGCTACCTACACGTGAAGAGGAGAGGGAGGGCAGAATCGTTTGGAAGAAGAATGGGTGTAAATTAAAATTACAAGGCAGCGGATTTTGACTTCCAAGGAAACCTTCCTACGGCGAACGCTGTCCCAGATGGGAACAGATGTGCTCTGGAAGATGGTGGACTGCCCTTGGCTGGAGGGATTTTAATTATGGTGAGGCTTAATTATGGGGATCCATAATCTTGCTGACTGTGACATGCCGTGTAATTAAGAGATTCATCTGAACGTGATTAATGGAGAAGGGGATTTTGGCTAAGCAAAGTAGCGTGAAAAATAATGCTTTCGGTTCATCTTTATGGAAAACGGTGCGCCGATAGTCACCATTTTTGTGGGTGAAAATAGGGGTTATCTGATGCTCTTGAAGAGGTACATCATAGATGGTCGTTGGTCGTAGGTTTGAGGGAACCTTCCATATTAAAAAAAACTACATTGTTTGATTACCACAATTGGAGTCTACTAGTCGAGTTTGTGGGAAATGAACAATATCATAATAATATCATAATATCATAAATCTGAGGGCAGAACAAGAAGCAATGGGTGGAAACTAATCAAGGAGAGAAGCAACTTAGAACTGAGGAGAAATTTCCTGACAGTTAGGACAATTAATAAGTGGAACAGAAGTTGCCTCCAGAAGTTCTGAATGCCCCAACACTGCAAGTCTTCAAGAAGATGTTGGATAGTCTGAAATGGTATAGGGTTTCCTGCCTAGGCAGGGGGATGGACTAGATGACCTCCAAGGTCCCTTCCAACTCTGCTATTGTATTGTATTGTATTTACAGTCTTCATGAGGCTGAAGTCAGCCTCCATCCATGGTCACCATTGTTAGCCTTCCCATCGATGGTCACCCAACTAAGCGATACTCCAGGAGGTCTCCAAGAACGTCCGCAGAAGATCCGTGGAGCAGCTTTGCATGGTCTTAATTTCAGTGTCCATCGGCATGAGGATGCCCATGGAAGAACATCGAGAAGGAAAGTCTTCTGCAGAAAGCATATTGTTTCCAACTTGAGTTTGCTGAAGGACCGTTGGGTGACCTAGTAGCTGTTGGGACCACTCTCTTATGGACCAGATGAGCCAATGGAGAACTTTCTGGATTGTCTGAGAAATGTTCTACCTGGAGAAGTCTACTCATTTCAACAGAAGAAGCTCTCCTTCCCACCATAAAGCAGACTGCGTGAGCATCTAACTTGAGGTTCCTTTCCAGCTTCCGAATCTGGATGATCTTCATCCTTGGGGGGAAGAGTAGATTCTGGATTGTACTTTCACTGGAGAATTTCAAGATAAATTGAAACTTAACAAGGCAGCAATCCTGAATTCCTGAATAAATTTACCACCGAAGGTTGGAAGCCCAAAGACAATGTGCATTTGGAAATGGTTGAGTTGACCCCTTGATCTTCACCCAACTGAAAGGTGGTGGCATGAGTTGAAGAAACAAAACAAAAAACCAGTTTGGTCAAGATGGTCCCCCCAATATCCGTGGGCTAAAGCTGGTTTGGAAAGAACGATGGGCCAAAATGTCTCCAGGATGGCCTGTAGGATTGATGGACAAGCACAGGAAACCTTTGGTTGAAGTCCCACCTCTGGAAAGAGGCACCATCATCACCTCCTCACTTGCTAGAAGTCCTGCCTACTTTCCCTGACCAAGATGGCGAATGTTGGTTCAACAAAGGCGTGGCCCTGTACACTGGTTGCGTATTGTTTCGTTTAACCAGAATGTCTCTATTGATAGGACTTTGTGGATAAAAGGTCTACACACAAGAGTAGATTGCAGAAGTCCCCACCTGCTTGGATGAGAGACCTTCTAAAGCAGTGTTCCTCAACAACCTTGGCGACTTTAAGTCCTGTGGATTTCAACTCCCAGAATTCCCCAGCCAGCTGTTGTGTATTGTTTGCTTAACCAGAATGTCTCTATTAATAGGACTTTATATCAAAAGATTCATTATATATTTTGATAGCATTACACCTGAATTCTTCTCTTAATATTCCATATTTGGGCTATCTTCTTCTTCAAACGTGATTTACTTAAACATTGTCTATTCCAAACCTACATGCAATATATACATACCCCTGTATCAATATATCATCTGTAATTATTCTGTTACTCTTATTATAACTGATTGTTTGTTAGCTGGTAGTTCTTCAATAATAATCTAAAACAGTCTTAAATTTGCTTGGTCATCAACTTCTGCTCTAGATTGACTTGCAAACCGATCTAGAAAAGATGATAGCCTTGGGGCCTTGGAAGCCTGGTGACCCAGTTGATCCTGGGTCTCGTGTTTGCAATGATGGAGAGAAATAGGGGGGACTTAAACACCCCCACTTTTTTTCTCCAGCTTCCCAGGCTGAAGGGATGATCTGCTTTAAGTGGATGAAAAGTTTTTTAAAAAGGCTTTCCAATCTCTCGAACCCGTCTTCCGTCTGGCCAGATGATTAAAGCTCAAGATATAACCCTCCTTGGGGGGTTCACATCCCTCCCCCCATATCTTGGGAGGGGGGATTTGAAGCTTTGGGTCTGGGGGTGGCGGAGGACGGAGAGGCATCGGATGGCTGCGGAGACCCCCGTAAACTTTACGGACTCTCGTAAAGTTGGGAAATACACATTCCAGCTGTTTTTTGAGTTGCCTTCGGGGTGGCCGGAGAGGAGCCTTCGTGATGGCCAACGGGGCTGTGAGAAGATCCAGATGTTCCTGGGTTTTGACCGAGGAGTCCTGGGCTTTGAAGGGACTTGGGGTTGGGGGAGCTTGGGGGGGGTGGAGGTGGGCTGGGGGGCAGATGTCGAAAAGACATTTTGCCCCCCCCCTCTCTCTCTCTCTCAGTTGGCAGATGCAGTTGTGCCCCTTGCCTTGTCTTCTTCAAAGGACCCAAAACTCACCCAGCCAAAATCCTCCAGCCTCTCATTAGAGCAGGGGTCTCCAACCTTTGCAACTTTAAGTCTGAAGGACTTCAGCTTCCAGACTTCTCCAGCCAGGAAAGCTGTCAGGGCCTGGGCCAGGGGTCTCCAACCTTTGCAACTTTAAGTCTGAAGGACTTCAGCAAAGCTGGCTGGAGAATTCTGGGAGCTGAAGTCCTTCAGACTTAAAGTTGCAAAGGTTGGAGACCCCTGCATTAGAGGGTTGTTGTTTTTTTGCCTACCTGCCAATTAGGCTTCCTTGGGCTGGGCTGAACCCCTGGCAATCCTTCCCCCACTCCCGCCCAAGGCCTTTTGGAAATGGTGCCCCCAAAATTGGGCCTGGCAGCTAGAGAGCAACAGGGATGTTGGCACTTTGGGAAGCTGCAAAAGGAGGGTGAGGAATGCCAGTTTCTGATTTACGTCCACAATTAGTTGCCAGGATGACTGTTGCTAAGCAGAGTGGTTCTTAAGGGAGACAGGGCTGATTTTGTGACCTCCTCTGCTATGGATCCCTTCCTGTTTTTCTTCTCTTCTCCTGCTTGGGGCCTTCCTTCCTTCCTTCCTTCCTTCCTTCCTTCCTTCCTTCCTTCCTTCCTTCCTTCCCTGCTTCTTCCTTCCTGTCTGCCTGCCTTGCTTGCCTGCCTTTCCTTCCTTCCTTCCTTCCTTCCTTCCTTCCTTCCTTCCTTCCTTCCTTCCTTTCTTCCTCCCCCCTCCCTCCCTCCCTCCCTCCCTTCCTCCCTCCTTTCTTCCTTCCTTTTCTTTTTCCTTCCTTTCTTCCCTGCTTCTTTTCCTTCCTTCTTGCCTGCCTGCCTTTTCTTTCTTTCCTTCCTTCCTTCCTTCCTTCCTTCCTTCCTTCCTTCCTTCCTTCCTTCCTTCCTTCCTTCCTCCCTTCCCTCCCTCCCTCCCTCCCTCCCTCCCTCCCTCCCTCCCCTGACTCTCTTTTCCTTCCTTCCTTCCTTCCTTCCTTCCTTCCTTCCTTCCTTCCTTCCTTCCTTCCTTCCTTCCTTCTCTTTTTCCTTCCTTTCTTCCCTGCTTCTTTTCCTTCCTTCATGCCTGCCTGCCTTTTCCTTCCTTCCTTCTTTCCCTCCCTCCCTCCCTCCCTCCCCTGACTCTCTTTTCCTTCCTTCCTTCCTTCCTTCCTTCCTTCCTTCCTTCCTTCCTTCCTTCCTTCCTTCCTTCCTTCCTTCTCTTTTTCTTTCCTTCCTTCCCTGCTTCTTTTCCTTCCTTCATGCCCGCCCACCCGCCTGTGTGCCTTTCCCTCCCTCCCTTCTCCTTTTCCTTCCTTTCTTCCCTGCTTCTTTTCCTTCCTTCTTGCCTGCCTGCCTTTTCCTTCCTTCCTTCCTTCTTTCCCTCCCTCCTTCCCTCCCTCCCCTGACTCTCTTTTCCTTCCTTCCTTCCTTCCTTCCTTCCTTCCTTCCTTCCTTCCTTCCTTCCTTCCTTCCTTCCTTCCTCTTTTTCTTTCCTTCCTTCCCTGCTTCTTTTCCTTCCTTCATGCCTGCCCGCCCACTCGCCTGTCTGCCTTTCCCTCCCTCCCTTCTCTTTTTCCTTCCTTCCCTGCTTTCTTTTCTTTCCTTCCTGCCTTGCCTGCCTGCCTGCCTTTCCCTTCCTTCCTTTCTTTCCTCCCTCCCTTCCCTGTCTCTTTTCCTTCCTTCCTTCCTTCCTTCCTTCCTTCCTTCCTTCCTTCCTTCCTTCCTTCCTTCCTTCCTTCCTTCCCTGCTTCTTTTCCTTCCTTCATGCCTGCCTGCCCACCCGCCTGTCTGCTTCTCCCTTCCTTCCTTCCCTCCTTCCTACCTTCGCTCCCTCCCTCCCTCGCTGCCTGCTTCTCTTTTCTTTCCTTCCTTCCTTCCCTCCTTCCTCCCTCCCTTTCTTCCTCTCTACTTCCTTCTTTTCTCGCTGCGACATGCAACTGCCTCCACCTTCATCCCTCTGGGTCCGTCCGTTTCCCCTTTGGCTTGTATCTCCTCCGTCGGTTGGACTCACGATGCCCAATTCTGTAGAGCTTCCAATCTCCTTGAAGTCCCACCTCTCGCGCTTTGATTCTGGGCACCTTCGCCAACCGGTCGGAATATGCGGAACCCAGAATAGAGCTGGAAGGGACCTCGGAGGTCCTCTAGTTCAGCCCCCTGCTCAAGCAGGAGAACCTATGCCATTTCAGACAAGTGGCTTTCTAGACTCTTCTTAAAAACCTCCAGGGATGGAGCTCCCACAACGTCTGACTTCTGCAACTTCTGTTCCACGGGTTAATTGTCCCTTCGCGTCCTTCCTTGTAGGATAATAGAAGGTCCTTCAAGCTACCTTCTCCTTCGCTTTCCCCAACCATTCAAGGTACTTTTCGGATGCTACACCCCATTTCTTGCTTTGTGTGGTCCATAGCTAAAATAAAGAATCATAACGGCAAGCAACCCTACCTGCATACATCCCTCAGACCAATACGCTCCCACAGAGAGGGCCTCCTCAGGGTGCCGTCGGCTGGACAATGCCGACTGGCGACACCCAGGGGAAGAGCATTCTCTGTGGCTGGGCCAGCCCTCTGGAACGACCTACCCCCTGAACTCCGCACCATCTCTGACCTCCGCCTCTTCCGCAAGTGTCTGAAGACACACCTATTCCATCTAGCCGGCCTAGCGTAACCCCCTGTATTGACCATTAGACAGTTTTAAATTTGGGATTTTAATTCGGTTTTTAGCACAGGTTTTACTAGAATAAGTTTTTTAAATTTTATATGTTTTGTATGTATTTTAACATTCCTGTGCGCCGCCCTGGGTCCGTTTGGAGAAGGGCGGGATATAAATTTAATAAAATAAAAAATAAATAAATAATAGAAGGTCCTTCAAGCTGCCTTCTCCTTCGCTTTCCCCAACCATTCAAGGTACTTTTCGGATGCTACACCCCATTTCTTGCTTTGTGAGGTCCATAGCTAAAATAAAGAATCATAAGAGCAAGTAACCCTACTTGCATTATCTCCTAACTTGATGTTGGTTCTTTCTGCAGCTCGTTTCTGGACCTTGGACTACACGGTAGATGCTGAGATCCAGGACTTGCCACACTAACCGGGACCGGAGGGCAGCATCTGGCCCAGCGGCTGAGGTCTTCAGCGGCCCGGCTATGTACAGCTGTTGGGGGCTCTGAGT
>CM077662.1:10983882-11033882 GCA_039707465.1 Rhabdophis nuchalis | reverse complement strand
CTCTTTCTCTCTCTCTCTCTCTTTCTTTCTTTCTTTCTTTCTCTCTCTCTCTCTTTCTCTCTCTCTCTCTTTCTTTCTTTCTTTCTCTCCCTCTTTCTCTCTCTCTCTCTTTCTTTCTTTCTTTCTTTCTTTCTTTCTTTCTCTCCCTCTTTCTCTCTCTCTCTCTCTTTCTTTCTTTCTCTCTCCCTCTTTCTCTCTCTCTCTCTCTTTCTTTCTCTCCCCCTCTCTCTCTCTCTCTCTCTTTCTTTCTCTCTCTCCCTCTTTCTCTCTCTCTCTTTCTTTCTTTCTTTCTCTCTCTCCCTCTTTCTTTCTTTCTTTCTTTCTTTCTTTCTTTCTTTCTTTCTTTCTTTCTTTCTTTCTCTCTCCCTCTTTCTCTCTCTCTCTCTCTCCTTTTGTGCAGGCAGTGGTCTTGCATTTTGGGGAGGGGGGAGGCGGGAGCCGAGTGGAGAATTGATCAACATGATATGAGCCTAATTTGCAGCCGCCTTCCCCTCTTTCTCTGCATTTGACCACAAATGACTACTTTCGACAGTTTTAAATTTGGGGATTTTAATTTGTTTTTAGCGCAGGATGGGTATCAAATAAGTTTTTTTAAAAATTTTTACTTGATTTTGGATTGTGTTTTAAATTCCTGTGCGCCGCCCTGGTTCCTTTTGGAGAAGGGCGGGGTAAACATTTAATAAAATAAAAATAAATAAAAATAAATACATTTGGGGGGTGGGAGAACGGCCCCCTTGCATTGAAGAAAAGGGCACATTTTTTGGCTTCCACATGCCTCCTCCATTGGTCACTGTGGCCGGGATTCGGACACTTGGGCAACCGATTCGTATTTATGACCGGGGTTGGTCATCCGGTCCGTCCCCCTTTTGCGACCTTCTGACAAGCACCAGGGAACGCCAGATTCACTGTTACTCGTTTTATACATCCCTTCGTCCGATCCGCTCCCACAGAGAGGGCCTTCTCCGGGTGCCGTCGGCGGGGCAATGCCGGTTGGCGACACCCAGGGGAAGGGCCTTCTCTGTGGCGGGCCCGGCCCTCTGGAACGACCTACCCCCCGACCTTCGCACTATCTCGGACCTCCGCCTCTTCCGCCAACGTCTTAAGACGTATTTATTTCAGCAAGCCGGCCTAGGATAGCCCCCGTTTCTGACTTTTTTTAAAAAACAAAAACAAATTATAATTTGCTAATGGTTTTTAACATGGGTTTTAGCACGGGTCAATTAATTTAATTCATTTTAACTGATATTTATTGTATTTTGGGGTTTTAATAATGCCTGTGCGCCGCCCTGGGTCCTAACAAGGAGAAGGGCGGGGTATAAATTTAATAAAATAAAATAAATAAATAAAAATTTAAACAACTTGTGGGGGTTTGTTTGAGAGCTGGCGAGAAAGGTCGTAAAACCAAGCCAAGCGTGCTTAGCAAAACAGAAGTTTTGGGCGTAAGTCGAGGACCGCCTGAGTTGGCAGGTTCAGGGTCCAGAATGGTCTCCTGCTTGAATTAGGGGGTGGACTAAAAGACCTTCAAGGTTCCTGCCCAACCCTATTATTCTATGTTATATTCTCAACCTGTGCAACTTTAAGACTGGTGGACTTCAACTCCCAGAGTTCCTCAGCCGGGTGGGGAATTCTGGGAAGTTCCCAAGTCTTCAAAGTGGCCAAGACACAAACGTTTCATTGGAAGATATAATTGGCCGTGGAATTCTGGGAATTGAAGTCCCCAAGTCTTAACAGTGGCCAAGACCCAAACTTTTCATTGGAAGACCTAATTGGCTGATGAATTCTGGGAATTGGAGTCCCCAAGTTGTTGCCAAGACACAAACTTTTCATTGGAAGGCATAGTTAGCCGGGGAATTCTGGGAATTGGAGTCCCCAAGTCTTAACAGAGGCCAAGACACAAACTTTTAATTGGAAGGCACAGTTGGCCAGGGAATTCTGGGAATTGGAGTCCCCAAGTTGTTTCCAAGACACAAACGTTTCATTGGAAGATATAATTGGCCGTGGAATTCTGGGAGTTGAAGTCCCCAAGTCTTAACAGTGGCCAAAACACAAACTTTTCATTGGGAGGCATAGTTAGCTGGGGATTTCGGGGAATTGAAATCTGCCTCTCTTTAAAGTTACAGAACGAAGAAACCCTGGCCAATTAAACCAACATTTAAATGAAAGGGCAGGCATTTTAAAAGGCGAAGGATCTGTTAATTGTTGGTTTTTTTAAAACAATGCTTAGAAAAAAAATTCCTCCTATGCTGCTCTTTATAAGGAGGTTCGTCCTTATTCAAGGTTTAAAGGAGGCCCCCAAATCAGCATTAGCCTTCCTTAAAACAATGGCTTTCCGTTTGCAGAGGTATTAGTTTCTATCTGCATGCATAATAAAAGCGCCCTTCAGGCTGAGTAAAGCAGTATCAGCTACATGCAGCTTAGGAGACAAGCAAAGGACCGATAGGCAGGACAATGTGGAACAAAGAAGAGCAGAAAACAAGCTGAATTTAGCAATATTAAATGGTTATCGGGTTGCCCCTGACCCCCAAAGGCCTCAAGGATTTAGTTAGGGTAGGTGTTCCCATCACTGGAGGATTTCAAGAAGAGACTGGACAGCTGTTGGTCTCTGGAATGATCTCCTGCTTCAGAAGGGGTTGGGCTAGAAGACCTCTAAGGCCCCTTCCAGCTCTCTCTCTCTCTCTCTTTCTCTCTCTCTTCAATTTTTTTATTTTTATTTTTTATTTTCATAACACATAATCACTACTATTACATAGCCAACATCGTGTTATATTACTAGCCGTTCCAGGCCACGCGTTGCTGTGGCCCAGTCTGGTTAAATGGCCGACCAATCTGTGTGTAGATCTACACCTGCACACACAAACACGTATACAAAACCACCATATAACCCCCAACCTACCTACCTACTCCCTTTCTCCCTCTCTCTCTCTCTCTCTCTACCTACCTACCTACCTACCATATTTCTCCCCCGCTCTCTATCCCTCTACCTACCTACTGTATTTTCCCTCTCTCCACCTACCTACCTACCTACTGTATTTCTCCCTCTCTCTCCATCCCTTTATCTACCTACCTACCTGCTGTATTTTCCCTCTCTCTCCATCCCTCTATCTACCTACCTACCTACTGTATTTCTCCCTCTCTCTCCATCCCTCTATCTACCTACCTACCTGCTGTATTTTCCCTCTCTCCACCTACCTACCTACCTACTGTATTTCTCCCTCGACCTACCTACCTACCTACCTACCTACCTACCTACCTACCTACCTACTGTATTTTCCCTCTCTACCTACCTACCTACCTACCTACCTACCTACCTACCTACCTACCTACTGTATTTTCCCTCTCTCCCTCTACCTACCTACCTACCTACCTACCTACCTACCTACCTACCTAACTGCCTACCTACTGTATTTTCCCTCTCTATCCCTCTACCTCCCTACCTCCCTACTGTATTTTCCCCCTCTCTCTATCCACCTACCTACCTACTGTATTTCTCCCTCTCTCTATCCACCTACCTATCTACCGCATGTCTCCCTCCCTCCCTCTATCCCTATAGCTGCTTACCTACCTACCTACCTACTGTATTTCTCCCCCTCTCTCTCCCTCTACCTACCTACCTACTGTATTTCTCCTTGAATCTTATGGACAGAGTATTTTATGTCATAAAAGATTTCTGCGCATGCGTGAGGAAGATGGAGACTAACCTTTGAGCACGGATAATGGCTAGGAAGGCCTTTGATTTTCTATTATTTATTGGTTTTAATTTCCTGTGCACCGCCCTGGGTCCATCTTGATGGGAAAGGCGCGGTATATAAATAGAAATAAATTTAAATTCAAATTCAAATAAAGAATGACTTAATACCTGTGGCCCACTGCTCTCTCTGTATCCATCTACCTATCTTTTTAACAATTTTTTGCATTTCCGTTGCGTGTACCTGGCACAGGTGTGACATCTACACAATCTATATATATCATTGGTGCCATATTCAAAAGGAACATTGTGTGAAAATTTGGAAGCGATCGGTGCAGGACTTTCGGAGATTAGCGGTTTTGAACAAACTCTTGTTACGTTTTTATTTAGATAGATTATATTAAATGTTTACATCAATTAGTCTTACCAAACACAATTATTGGCTCTTCTGCTCTTCATACACCCTATTTGTACCTTATCCATCACTTTCTTCTCCCTCTCTCCTCCCCCTCCCTCCCTCCTTTCTTCCCTCTGTCATTCTTCTCTTCTCTCCTTCTCCTTCCTCTCTCCTTCTCCTTCCTCCCCTTTCCACTCCTCCTTTCTCTCCTCTTCCCTCCCTCCTTTCTCTCCTCCTCCATCCCTCCTTTCTTCCCTCTGTCTTCCTTCCCTTCTCTACTTCCCCTTCCTCTCCCCTTTCCACTCCTTCTTTCTCTACTCCTCTTCCCTCCCCCCTTTGCCCTCTCTCCTATCCCTCTCTTCTTCCCTTCCCTCTCTCCTCTCCTCCCCACACTTCATCTCTTCTACTTGGTGTATTTCAGCTTCTAGCTCTCATGCTGTGTTGTAAATTGACGCCAGGGAGCTTTGAGACCTAGAGGAAGAAGCTTCAACAATTTAGGATTGGCACCTTCATGGTTATTGGTCGTATCTCTGGGTACATCAGACCATTTTGGAGCAGCTCCTGGTTGAGTGTTTTGGCCAGATTTCGCCTCTGGTTTCTCCAGGAAAGGTCCAGATGGAGAAGATGAGCAGATGTCCTTGGTGACCTGCAAATCAGTGGACAGGGACGGTTACAAGGGGAGCTTCAACCAAGATGGAGAATATGTGGCCACCGAGACCTTTGAACGCCCAAAACACTTTATATCTTCCCTCTGTTAGATTTGCCCTGTTGCCTTTCTCTGCTGCAAACGTGGCTGCAGATTCTAGTAGATCTCTTCCTCTTGCCCTGGGATCAGGTAGGAGAGAAGGATCCGGTGTGAAAAGGTAGCTCCGAAATAGACTTGAGTGTTGAGGACTTCCGGATCATCGCTGGATGATTTAGAGCAGATTGCGGTCCCTTTAAGAGGTGTGGACTTCAACTCCCAGAATTCTATGCTGACTGGGGAACCCTGGGAGTTGAATCCACTCCTCTTAAAGCGGCCAGGCTGAGAAATTGCTGACTTAGACAATGGATTCATTTCAATTTTAGCAAACATCTGGTCCTCTTAGGGACCAGGCAGTGGCTTAAACGCCGAGCTTGTCGATCAGAAAGGTCGGCGGTTCGAATCCCCAGCCCCGCGTAACGGAGGGAGCTCCCGTGACTTCTCCCAGCTTCTGCCAACCTAGCTGTTCGAAAGCACGTTCAAAAATGCAAGTGGAAAAATAGGGAGCCACCTTTGGTGGGAAGGGAACGGCGTTCCGTGCACCTTCGGCGTTGAGTCATGCCGGCCACATGACCCCGGAGACGTCTTCGGACAGCGCTGGCTCTTCGGCTTTGGAACGGAGATGAGCACCGCCCCCTAGAGTTGGGAATGACTAGCACAGATGTGCAAGGGGAATCGTTACCTTTACCTTTTTATGGTCCTCCTGAACAGTGGAGATTCAGGATGGTTAGACTCGCTTGCAATGCCTTTAAATAATAATAATAATAATCTTTAGTGTAGTGAATTTTGCCCCAGAGGGAAAAGCATGAGATCCTTTAATTGACCGTCCTCCAGGGAGACCCAACTTGAGTGTCTTCCAGATGTTTTGGGGCTACAGCTGTCAGTAGCTATGCCGATGGACCAGGGAGGCCAAAACATCTGGAGAAGTCAGATTCATGATGCTGGGTGCGTCCTCCTTCTTTGGGGTGTCCCTTCAGCCCCAACAGCATTACTGAACAGCAAGATGGTTACACAAGGGATTCACCCCATATAGTGTTGTCTTACTACGAGTGTTTTTTTTTTTTTAATAAATTGTGACGGCGTTTTGAAAGTCCCACCTGGAATCAGCATCTCATCCATAGCTCTCTGGAAGCTGCGTGGCTTTGATGAACTCTAGATTTCTGACTGCTTCTTCTAGTAGTTACGGTGCTGGCTTTCAGGCAGAGAAGAAGACCTTATGCCCACCTCTATCTTCTAGGGCAGGGGTTCTCAACCTTCCCAATGCCGCGACCCTTTAATTCACCTCCTCATGTTGTTCACCATAAAATTGGTGTCTCGGTTCCTAAGACCATCGAAAATACACTCTGTTGCCAAAAGTAATTCGCTCCCCTGCCTTGACTCGCATGTAAGCGATCTCCCGTTCCTAATCCATAGGGTTCAATGGGACGTCGGTCCACTGCGCACTGTCCTTGAGCTCATCTGAAGGCCACCTGGAGTTTGGAGGTCTGTAGCGATGGACTCTGCAGGACGCTGGCGACCTCTTCGCGCTAGGCGCCTCGGCATCCGCTGACCCCCTGCTCCGTCCGTTGACGTGGCCGACCCCTTCGTGGCTGTCCTTCCCAAACGCTTCCACGTTCTTCTAATACAGCGGACAGTGGAATATTTAGGAGCGAGGGAATTGCACGACTGGATTGGTTGCTCCTATCCCACTTCCACGCTGGGCTCCTGAGAGCGACCCATCCTTTCACCAACGTTTGTAACAACAGCCTGCATGGCCAGGTCCTTGATTTGATACACCTGTGGCCATGGAAGGGATTGGAACCCCTGATTCTGATTATTTGGATGGGTGAGCAAATACTTTTGGCAATATGGTGCATGTGTTTTCCGATGGTCTTAGGCGACCCCTGTGAAAGGGTCGTTCGACCCCCCAAAGGGGTCCCGACCCACAGGTTGAGAACCCCTGATCTAGGGTCTTCTCCTGGGCACCAAAGCTGTGGCGTGAGGGCCTCTTGCACGTCACACCACAACTTCACTGCCAAACTGTTTTCTCCCCTTGATAGCTGGCCTTCAACCCAACACAGGGATGGTCATCTCTGGAGGTCACGTTTGTCCCCAAAGGTGCTTTTTCCAAAAGGCAGGTGGACGTTTCTTGTTATTCTTCTTTGAAAATATTTCTCTTGCCATCCAAGAAGCTTTTTCAGTTCGGACGTTTGTTTTCAGAGGAAAAAAACCCCAATCCACTTTTTTTGGGGGTGGTGGTGGTAGGGAAAGATAATCAGGATAGATTTAAGAAGGAAAAGCTGCACCAAGAAATGATACTCAACTGTTTTGGGGTCTGCGGAAATACCACCCCAAGAAGATAAAAATTAAGAACTGGAAGAGACACCTACAACAAAAGAGAAAGAAAGGAAGAGAGGAGAGGCAGAGGAGGGAAGGAAGGAAGATAGAGGTGAGGAGAGGAAGATGGAAGAGAGAAAGAGAGAGGGCAGGAAGGGGAAGAGGTAGAGAGGAAGAGGGGAGAGGAAAGGGAAGAAGGGAAAGGAAAGGAGAGAGGAAGGAAGGAAGTAGAGAAGGGAGGGAGAGAAAGGAAGGAGAGGAGAGGAAGAGGAGGGAAAGAAGATAGAGGTGAGGAGAGGAAGATGGAAGAGAGAAGGAGAGAGGGCAGGAAGGGGAAGAGGTAGAGAGGAAGAGTGGAGAGGAAAGGGAAGAAGGGAAAGGAAAGGAGAGAGGAAAAAAGGTAGAGAAAATGGAGGGAGAGAGAGAGAGGAGGAGAGGAAATGAGAGGAAGAGGAGGGAAGGAAGGGAGAAGGTGAGAAGGAGAGAGGGCAGGAAGGGGAAGAGGAAGAGGGGAGAGGGGAGAGGAAAGGGAAAAAGGAAAGGAGAGAGGAAGGAAGGGAGAAGGGAGGGAGAGAAAGGAAGAGAGGAGGAGAGGAAATGAGAGGAAGAGGAGGGAAGGAAGATGGAAGGGAGAAGGTGAGAAGGAGAGAGGGCAGGAAGGGGAAGAGGAAGAGGGGAGAGGGGAGAGGAAAGGGAAGGAAAGGAAAGGAGAGAGGAAGGAAGGAAGTAGAGAAGGGAGGGAGAGAAAGGATGAGAGGAGAGGAAGAGGAGGGAAAGAAGATAGAGGTGAAGAGAGGAAGATGGAAGGGAGAAGGAGAGAGGGTAGGAAAGGGAAGAGGAACAGAGGAGAAGGGGAGAGGAAATGGAAGAAGGAAAAGGAAAGGAGAGAGGAAGGAAGAAGGTAGAGAAGGGAGGGAGAGAGGGAGAGAAAGGAACAGAGGAAGAGAGGAGAAGAGAGGCAGAGGAGGGAAGGAAGATAGAGGTGAAGAGAGGAAGATGGAAGGGAGAAGGAGAGAGGGTAGGAAAGGGAAGAGGAACAGAGGAGGAGGAGAGAGGTAAGGGAAGAAGGAAGAGAAAGGAGAGAAAGGAGGGAGGGAGAAAAGAAAATGGTATCAAAACAGGCGGAAGGGATGACAAACAAGGCAACCCAAATGGAATATTATAATCCTATAAATGGAATGAGAAACGTTTAAGAACAACCAATGTAAATAAAAAAAAACCAAGAATAACAACTATGTGAATATATACCTATAATTGCATATAGAGAACCATAAATAAATAAAAACCACTTTTCAATTTAAAAAAAAAGCCCAGTTGCCTTTTCAAAAAAACAAACAAAACGCCTTTGGGACGTGGTCGTCTCCCTTCTGAGCCTCAAGGTTGATTGCACATCGAGGACACTTGGCTGCCTCCCCTTCCCCCTTGGCTCCAAGCCCCTCCTCTGTCCCCAGCCTTCCTCAAAACCCTTCCAAAGAAGCCTTGTCTTCTGGAAATGGTGGAGAGAGAGGGAACCTCCGATTATCATTTCGCAAGCCTTGATCTCTCTTTGAAGAAGACCATTCAACGGAGGCTTAGGGGGGCTTAGTGGCTTCCTGGCAAAGGAGGGAAGGGGGTGAGGTGGGGGGGCTAAGGAGGGGAAGGGGCCGGGGAAAGGCTGAGGGTGGGGGAGGAAGCTCTGGGTTTGGGGAGAAGAATCGGTGTTAAAATTAAACGCATCTTGCGATTGGACTTGAGTTGAGCCCCACTTTGGGGTAAGGAAGGCTAGTCAACAACCCAAACCTAGGCTAGTGTCTTTCAACCGTGATCCCTTTAAGAGGGGCGGACTTCAACTCCCAGAATTCCTGGCTATGCTGGCTGGGGAACTCTGGGAGTTGAAGTCCACCAGTCTTAAAAGAGCCGACTTTGCAGACCCCTGGTCTAGGCTAGTGTCTTTCAACCGTGGTCCCTTTAAGAGGGGCGGACTTCAACTCCCAGAATTCCTGGCTATGCTGGCTGGGGAACTCTGGGAGTTGAAGTCCACCAGTCTTAAAAGAGCCGACTTTGCAGACCCCTGGTCTAGGCTAGTGTCTTTCAACCGTGGTCCCTTTAAGAGGGGCGGACTTCAACTCCCAGAATTCCTGGCTATGCTGGCTGGGGAACTCTGGGAGTTGAAGTCCACCAGTCTTAAAAGAGCCGACTTTGCAGACCCCTGGTCTAGGCTAGTGTCTTTCAACCGTGGTCCCTTTAAGAGGGGCGGACTTCAACTCCCAGAATTCCTGGCTATGCTGGCTGGGGAACTCTGGGAGTTGAAGTCCACCAGTCTTAAAAGAGCCGACTTTGCAGACCCCTGGTCTAGGCTAGTGTCTTTCAACCGTGGTCCCTTTAAGAGGGGCGGACTTCAACTCCCAGAATTCCTGGCTATGCTGGCTGGGGAACTCTGGGAGTTGAAGTCCACCAGTCTTAAAAGAGCCGACTTTGCAGACCCCTGGTCTAGGCTAGTGTCTTTCAACCGTGGTCCCTTTAAGAGGGGCGGACTTCAACTCCCAGAATTCCTGGCTATGCTGGCTGGGGAACTCTGGGAGTTGAAGTCCACCAGTCTTAAAAGAGCCGACTTTGCAGACCCCTGGTCTAGGCTAGTGTCTTTCAACCGTGGTCCCTTTAAGAGGGGCGGACTTCAACTCCCAGAATTCCTGGCTATGCTGGCTGGGGAACTCTGGGAGTTGAAGTCCACCAGTCTTAAAAGAGCCGACTTTGCAGACCCCTGGTCTAGGCTAGTGTCTTTCAACCGTGGTCCCTTTAAGAGGGGCGGACTTCAACTCCCAGAATTCCTGGCTATGCTGGCCGGGGAACTCTGGGGGTTGAAGTCCATCAGTCTTAAAAGAGCCGACTTTGCAGACCCCTGGTCTAGGCTAGTGTCTTTCAACCGTGGTCCCTTTAAGAGGGGCGGACTTCAACTCCCAGAATTCCTGGCTATGCTGGCTGGGGAACTCTGGGAGTTGAAGTCCACCAGTCTTAAAAAAGCCGACTTTGCAGACCCCTGGTCTAGGCTAGTGTCTTTCAACCGTGGTCCCTTTAAGAGAGGCGGACTTCAACTCCCAGAATTCCTGGCTGGGGGAATTCTGGGAGTTGAAGTCCGCCCCTCTTAAAGGGACCACGGTTGAACACCCACCCCTCTCATCTGTCACTCCATTCCTTCTAAGCTATTCTTCTTGGTGGGCCGTAGCTTCATCTTGTTGGCCGTTGGGTGCTCCTTGGGTTGTGTGAAGGTGCGGTTCTTCAACCCTGCCAAAAGCCAGGTTGGGCTGCTTAGTCCTCATTTTGCAGCCGGCCACGCCCGAGGTCCCATCTTTGATGTCCCCCACCCTCCAAAATTGCCGTCACTTTTGAGCGTGTGCAAAAGGCACCGGCATCGTTTTTGAGCTGGTGGCCACAGGGAGATGGAGATGGCTTTGAAATTGTCCTCGCGCTCCAGGGCGTGGTGAGGAGACAGTGCTGGAGTTTCGGAGAGCAGCGCGGCGCTTGAAAGCCAGGTGGTGGCAAGGAAGGGTCCTTCAGGGCCTGGCCTGCAGGTGGAAGGAGAAAGGTGCTGAGCAGTTCCCACCTTGCCCAGGTGTGCTTGGAAGTCCTGGAGGGCCGGGCAGATGTTAAGGAGCGCTGCGAATAGGGAGCAGCTGGGTGCCATCCCTGCGTGGCAGGCAGAGATGCCACCTGCCCCTGCCCTGGGTGGCAGCTTGATTGCATGACCTAGTTGACATGGCGGTGGTGGCCTATCTCTAGGGGGGCTTCATAAGTCCAGGGGGTCCTCCACGTATGGCTGTAATTTGGACCAGGACTTCCGTTGCTAAGCAGTGCAAAAAAAAATGGTGTGGTCTCCTTCTTTCGCCATCTCTCTAAAGCTGCAGGCAAGGAGATCCCATGCCACCACCACTCTCCTCTTGGGTTTATGCATGAATATCTGGGGCAGGGGGTTGGGGTAGAAGATCTCCAAGGTTCCCTTCTAGCTCAGGGTTTTGTGATTCTATGATCTTGGGCAGGGGGCTAGACTAAAGGAGCTTAAGGTCCTTTCTAGCCTTTTCGATCTGTGAGCGGGTACAGGAGGTTGGACTAGAAGACCTCTAAGGTCCCTTCCAGCCTTAGGATTTTCCTTTCGCTATCTCTCTAAAGCTGCAGGCAAGGAGATCCTATGACCCTCCTCCTTCTGAGCTTATGGATGACCATCTGGGGCAGGGGGTTGGAGTAGAAGATCTCCAAGTCCACTCCAGCCCTAGGATTCTATGATTCTAGGATCTTGGGTTTGCTAGAAAGCCTGTAAGGTCCCTTCCAGCCCTGTGATTCTATGATCTCGGCTATGGAGCTGGACCAGAAGACCTCCAAGGCCCTTTCCAGCCCTGTGATTCTATGATCTTGGCTATGGAGTAAGACTAGAAGACCTCCATGGTCCTTTCCAGCCCTGTGATTCTATCATTCTATGGAGTTGGACTAGAAGATCTCTAAGGTTCCTTCCAGCCCTAGAATTCTATGACTCTATGATCTTGGGCTTGCTAGAAAACCTGTAGGGTCCCTTCCATCCCTGTGATTCTATGATCTTGGGTAGAGAGTTACTAGAAGGCCTCCAAGGTCCTTCCAACCCTGTGATTCTATGACCTCGGCTCTGGAGCTGGACCAGAAGACCTCCAAGGCCCTTTCCAGCCCTGTGATTCTATGATCTTGGCTATGGAGAAAGACTAGAAGACCTCCAAGGTACCTTCCAGCTCTGTCATTCTATGATTCTATGATCTTGGGAAGAGAGTTACTAGAAGACCTCCAGGGTCCTTTCCAGCCCTGTGATTCTATGATTCTATGGAGTTGGACTAGAAGATCTCTAAGGTTCCTTCCAGCCCTAGAATTCTATGACTCTATGATCTTGGGCTTGCTAGAAAACCTATAAGGTCCCTTCCATCCCTGTGATTCTATGATCTTGGGCAGAGAGTTACTAGAAGGCCTCCAAGGTCCCTTCCAGCCCTGTGATTCTATGATCTTGGCTATGGAGGAAAGACTAGAAGACCTCCAAGGTTCTTTCCAGCCCTGTGATTCTATGATCTTGGCTATGGAGGAAAGACTAGAAGACCTCCAAGGTCCCTTCCAGCCCTGTGAGTCTATGATCTTGGCTATGGAGGAAAGACTAGAAGACCTCCAAGGTCCCTTCCAGACGTAGGGGTCCATGATTGTATAAACCGTGCCCGGTTGGATGGGACCCCTGGCCCTTCCTTCCGCCCTGGCTGGCCAGCTGCATCAGGAGGCCTGCTAGACTCCCAGCTGACGCCTTCGGAGGCAGGTGCTGCACCATCCAGGCTAATAGCTTAATAGCAGGATCCCACGGCCCTTTTCTGAAACCAGCCAAGTTGGTTAACCCAGCACCACATCTGGTAGCAGAGCCCGAGCGGAATTTACACGTTGCGTAAAAGAAAAAAAAAGTAGTTCCTTTTCTCTCGTCTGATTGTTCTGGGAATTGAGCCAGTGGTGGGTTTCAGCTGGTACAGTTTGGTACGGCCATACCAGTACGAGCCAGGAGCAGCTGACAGCGTACCGGTATGGTGGCTTGTTTGGCCCACCCGCCCGCCTGCCCGCGTTCTATACCGGCTTTTAACGCAACCAACCAATTGCGCACACACACACGGCGCCTGCGCGAGCTCCGACAAGCAGCTGGGTATCGCAAGGACGGCATGTGCACGGAAGGCCGCGTGGCCCGGTGAGAACCCCACCGGTAACGATGGGGGAAAGAACCCACCACTGAGCCCCCGGGGTCTCCAACCTTGCGGGCTTCGACTCTCAGAGTTGGACCCCTGAGTTGGGGGAACTCTGGTTCGAGTATTTGGAGGAGGAGTAGTAGAGCGTCTCCTTCTCCATGCTATTTTGCTTCCCTTGATTTTTCGGTGGTGTCTCGTCTTCAGTGCCTCGCCGTTCGTGGAGCGTGGCCAGGTATTAGGACTCCTAGATGAGTGCCTATGAAGCCGTTTTGTTCTCCAAACAGTGCAGCAGGAAGTCCTTGACTTGCGACCGTTCATTTAGCGACCGTTAATGGAATTCAGAAGGAGGTCCGGGTGTTTGGAGGAACCAGCGAGTCTTCCCCAAGAATAAAATTATCTCCCAATAACAGCGTCTGTCCAGAACTTCTCCAGTCATCGGTACAGAGAGAGGTTGCGACTTACGATTGCCGTTGAACTTAGAATTTCTGCGGCTAAGTCAGGCAGCATTTAGTCCCATTTTTACGACCTTCCTTGCCCCAGGTTGTTAAGGGAATCACGACCGTTGTCAGGTTAGTAACACGGTTGTTGGAAGTGGATCTGGATTCCCCATGGAACTGGCTTGTGAGACGGTCGCAAAAGGGGATCGCTGCCGTCGGGACCGTGCAACTGTCATAAATGTGAGTCGCTAAATGAACGGTTGCAAGCCGAGGACTTTCTGCCCTGTTTGGAGAATAAAACAGCTTCAAATGCACTCCTTTATGAGCCCTAATATATGGCCACGCTCCACGGGCGTCTGGATTTCGATCAGGTGACCACGGGGAAGCTGCGATAGTCATAAGGCCACTTTTTTCGATGTAACTTTGGGTGGTCACTAAACACATAGTTGTAAGTCAAGGACTACCTGTACACGTGCACCAGGATGAACTATATCTCATATCTTCTTAAAAGGTAAGGGTGGCTTTGCACATTCCATAATTTTATAAATAATTTCTTGCTGTGATGGTAATTTGTCATTTCTCCAATTTTTTGCAAAGACGATTCTGGCGGCTGTCAAAATATTCACAATTAGGTATTTCAAATTTTTGTCGAATGTTTCTAAAGTAAGTCCAAGCAGGAAGAGTTCGGGTTTGAAATCTATATGTTTTCCTGTTATTTTGTCCAACCATGTGTGGATCATACTCCAATAATTTTTGGCCTCCGAGCAAGTCCACCACATATGGTAGTAAGTACCAGGCGTCTGATGACATTTCCAACATTTTTGAGATTTGTTCTTACTCATTTTTGAGATTCTTGAGGGTGATAAGTGCCACCTGTAGAACATCTTGTATAAGTTCTCTTTGTAGGCTGTTGACATCGTCATTTTGTAATTTTGTATCCACAATTTTTGCCACTTATCTAAGTCAATCCCATGCCCGAAGTTTCCCCCCCATATTATCATTGTTTCTTTCACTTGCT
Source organism: Rhabdophis nuchalis (assembly GCA_039707465.1). Classification (NCBI taxonomy): domain Eukaryota; kingdom Metazoa; phylum Chordata; class Lepidosauria; order Squamata; family Natricidae; genus Rhabdophis; species Rhabdophis nuchalis. The sequence goes on along the minus strand of CM077662.1, from coordinate 11,019,582 downwards.
CTTCCTGGAGTTTAAACTCTAGTAAGTAGGCATAGAGTTTTTTAATTATTTTTCCATCGACGCCTGTTAATATTTTGTCTAATTCCGTCATTTTGTCATAAACCCCTCCTTTTTTTTGATCTTCCTTATATCTTGAATGTATTTGTGTGTATGTATGTATTGGCTAAGACGCTGAGCTGGTCGATCAGAAAGGTCGGCAGTTTTGGTGGTTCGAATCCCCAGCGCCGCGTAACGGAGGGAGCTCCCGTGACTTGGCCCAGCTTCTGCCCACCTAGCTGTTCGAAAGCAGGTAAAAATTGCAAGTAGAGAAATAGGAGCCACCTTTGGTGGGAAGGGAACGAGCGTTCCGTGCGCTTTCGGTGTTGAGTCATGCCGGCCACACGACCCCGGAGACGTCTTCGGACAGCGCTGGCTCTTCGGCTTTGAAACAGAGATGAGCAGCGCCCCCTAGAGTCGGGAACAACCGGCACAGATGTGCGAGGGGATCCTTTACTTTTAGGTATCTCTTAGCTGATTTTTACTTTCTTAAGCCTGCAGAAGCATGGCCCCCGAATGCCGAAAGGCTCTTTCATTAAGCTTTGTCCCTCCTGGCTCGAGTCCCCTGCGCCTCTCGTTTGTTCTAATAAGCGGCTTGTTTCTTTCATGAAAAAAAAAAAAGCCGCTGAGGTCTCCAAGCGCCAGGCGGCTTCTCAGTGCGCCAACCGCCGTCTAGACACTGGGAGAAACGGGAGGTCCCTGCAGGACAGCCGCTTGGCAGCCTGGGAGCCACCTTCACACGGGACTTGGTGGTGCCAGGGATTTGCCCTGCCCCTCAACTCCGGTCTTCCCCACCCCCCCCTCCTTCAGCCCCGGGAGAACCGGATCTGGGACTTTCCTTGGGGAGGTGGGGGGGGGGGGAGGAGGATGGGAGCTTTGCCGAGTCAGCGCCTTTCCGGAGCGGTTGTGTCCGACTTGTTCTGACAGACTCCTGGCGCCCTGCAGCGGCGCGAGCTCCAGTCCCGCACGAGGAGGAACAACAACTTATCTTCCAGTTGGCTTCTCCCTCCTCTCCTGCTCTCAGGCGCTGAACATGGAGGAGGGCAGGTCCTTAATGAGCACATCAATCATGCTTAATGTTCCACCGGTGGAGACCTTCAGGAGGGTGGGGTCCAGGCAGTTGTGGGTGAACGTTTGGCTGACTTTCTGCGGGCCGAATCGTAGCCAGGATGTTTTCTCGTCTCTTGCTTGGTTCATTCCTTCCCCTCTTCCACCACCAAGGCCCAGCCCAGGCCCGCTCTTCCTGGCCGGTTGGGACAAAACTTGCCCCGAGACTCTGCTCATGTTCGAACCGCAGCGTATAACATCTCTAGTAGGATAAACCAGAATTAAAGTGTGCCGTGAATTTGTTATATAGGTCTGTCTTGATGTAGTGTTATCACAGCAAGCGAGGGTCTCCTGCTTGAGCGGGATTGGGGGTTGGACTAGGAGACCTCCAAGGTCCCTTCATTCTGTTGTTAAGTTTTGCTTTGGAAGAAGGTTCCCACCCTGGACAATCAGGAGGCTGTGCGTTCCATCCCAGATTTCTCTCTCTGGGAACAAGGAGCATATACCGTATTTTGGGGAGTATAAGACGCACCAAGGTTTTGAAGAGGCGAATTAAAAAAAAATTTTTGCACTCTGCAGACCTCCCCAAAATGGCCCATTTTTCGTGAAAATGGGCCAGTTTTTTTTAAAAAAAGGGCATGAATAGCGTTTAGGAGGCTTGTAGAGTGCTCCTGGGGAGGTGCCCCCCAAAACGAGCAAAACAGCCCAATTTTTGTGAAAACAGGCCCGTTTTTTTGACAAAAAGGCATGCATAGCCTTTTAGGAGCCTGGCAGAGTTGGGGGCTGGGGGGGGAGCACAATTGAGCAACAAATGGCCCGTTTTTTGGTCATTTCTGCCCTCCCCAGACCCCAGGAGCACTCTGCCAAGCTCCTAAAAGGCTAAGCGCCGCCATTTTGGTGAAGGGGGCGGGGTTTCAGGAGGCAAAAGCTATATTCAGTGTATAAGACGCATCCAGATCTTAAGCCTCTTTTTGGGGGGAAAAGGTGCGTCTTATACTCTGAAAAATACGGTATCTGCTGAACAAAACTCCGCATTGGTGACAGGAAGGACATCTGGCCAGTAAACACTTGCTAGCTCCATTCAGTTGCTCGGATTCCATCCCGTATTATGAAGGTGTTTGAACAATTGGAGGAAGTCAGTCCAGATATTAGTTGTGTGAAGAGAAGAGGGCTTGCGTGAAATTCTCCTGGGTGGGGTGTGAAATTCTTTGCATTCCCATAGTTATAAATGCACATTTTACCACACATACGTGACCGGGCAGCCAAAGGATACATGTGAAGAGCTCTCTGCTGGGTCCCAGGGAAGAGAACCACGTGGGGCTGTTCTGGATCCCTGCCCTGGAAACCTGCTGGGGAAGTTCTCCATCCCCTGAGGGGATTCCGAGAGATCCTTCTCCCAGCGCCAAATGGGCAGAGACGTTCAAAAGCTGCTTAATTGCCTTCTAAAGCTGTGTGAAATGTGCTTTTCTCCCCCCAAAAAGGCAGCTGGAATTCCTTGGTCTTCTCTCCCCTCTTGAAAATGGTTGGCTTCTACCGGCAAAGATGTTTAAGGACATGTTCCCTAAATGTCGGAAATGCACCGTATTTTCCAGAGTATAAGACGCACCAAGGTTTTGAAAAGGCAATTTTTTTAAAAAAAAGTTTTTGCAGTTGGCAAACTTCCCAAAAATGGCCCCATTTTTTTTTTAAAAGGCATGAATAGCCTTTAGGAGGCTTGTAGAATGCTCCTGGGTGGTAGCGGCAAAAACCAGCCCGTTTTTGGTGAAAACGGGCCCGTCTTTTGTCAAACAATTTGCAGGCATAGCCTTTAGGAGGTTTCCAGAGTGCTCCTAGAGGCTAAGGGGGCAAAATTCACTCACTCAAGACCCACCTTTTCCAACAAGCTGGACTAGCCTAGAACTTAGGTCTTGACACGCTAGAGCTTCAGTTGCATTAGAATAATGATTTGATAGTTTTTATTGGGTATTTTAGCACAGGTATAGAATTTAATTTCTTTTTAACTTTTGTAATGTTGTTATTTATTCATTGTGGTTTTAATTTCCTGTGCACCGCCCAGAGTCCGTCTCGACGGAGATTGGTGCGGTTTATAAATCGAATAAAATAAATAAATAATAAAATTGAGCAAAAAAACTGGCCCGTTTTTCGCTCATTTCTACCTTCCCCAGCCCCCAGGAGCACTCTGGAAGCCTCCTAAAGGCTATGCACGGCCATTTTAAAATTTAAAGTTAAAGACACATCTTTTTCGCCTGGCCGGCCTTGGGTAGTCTCTTTTAAGGTTAGGGGTTTTAGGGGTAGTTTTAGTTTATGGGTTTTTAGCGCAGGACTAATTTAATTCATTTTTAATTTTGTATTCTGTCTGTGGTTTTAATTGTATTTTTAATTGCCTGTGCCCCGCCTCGAGTCCCTTTGGGGAGAGAGAGCGGGATATAAAATTAAAATTATTTATTATTATTATTATTATTATTATTATTATTATTATTATTATTATTATTATTATTATTATTATTATTATTATTATTATTATTTTGGTGAAAGGAGCAGAGTTTCAGGAGGCAAAAAAATGCTGTATTCAATGTATAAGACGCACCCAGATTTTCAGCCTCTTTTCAGTGAAAAAGGTGCGTCTTATACTCCAAAAATACGGTAATAAAGACACTGGGTTTATATACATGGTGGACATGCCCAAAGGCAAAAAAATATTGGACAAAAATACAAAATGGTTGCAAAAAGTGGTAAAGCAAACTTATAGATCTAAAGCCAGAAATATCCTTGCTGGGTATCTTACCAGCTTCCCTCAGCTTCTTCTCGCCTTAAGTTGTCCTGTGTGCTCCAGGTGGGCTCTTTGGTGGGGAGGATGAGTGAGACTAATCTGTTGTGTCTTCCTCCCGCACAGGTGCGCCTCTTTTCTTCTAGGTTGTGCCCAGCCAGCCGATCAAAATAGAGTCCTTCAAGGTGAAAGTTGACTTTCTGAAGGTGCCCCTCGGCCTAAAGAAGCCGACTCTGAAGGAGGCCGCGGCTGCCTTGGTGGCCGTCCCAGGGCCCGCCAGATCCAAGTCCATCAACGTGGATCGCTACAAGGGTCGGCGTTCGGACAACATGGACAACGAATCGCAATATTCAGGGTACTCCTACAAATCGGGGCACTCGCGCAGTTCCAGGAAGCCCAGGTGAGCTGGCCAGACGGGCTGAGTTTGGGGCAGGTGGAGGAGGGGCCCCCGGGAACATCCTGGAAAGATCTGGAGAACCTTGGTAGAAGGTTCAGCAAAGGACAAAAGGTGGACCGAAAGGACATAAGTAGGATGCCTCCAGAAGTTGAGGGTGCTCCATCACTTTTAAGAAGAGATTGGACCAGGCACATGTCTGAAATGGTATTGGGTCTTCTGCTTGCGCAGGGCGTTGGACTAGAAGGTCCCTTCTGCCCTATGATTCTATGAGATGAATAAGATACATTGAGGTAGATAGATAGTTAGATAGAAGTAGGGGATGGATGGATGGATGGATGGATGGATAGTAGGTGATGGATGGATGGATGGATAGATGATGGATGGATAGATAGATAATAGGGGATGGATGGATAAATAATAGTAGGTGGATGGATGGATGGATAGTAGGTGATGGATGGATGGATGGATGGATAGATAGATAATAGGGGATGTATGGATAGATAATAAGAGATGGATGGATAGATAATAGGGGATGGATGGATAGATTAGTAGGTGATGGATGGATGGATAGTAGGTAATGGATGGATGGATGGATAGATGATGGATGAATAGATAGATAATAGGGAATGGATGGATAGATAATAGTAGGTGATGGATGGATGGATAGTAGGTAATGGATGGATGGATGGATAGATGATGGATGGATAGATAGATAATAGGGAATGGATGGATAGATAATAGTAGGTGATGGATGGATAGTAGGTAATGGATGGATAGATGATGGATGGATAGATAGATAATAGGGGATGGATGGATAGATAATAGTAGGTGATGGATGGATGGATAGACAGAGACAGATAGATGATGGACAGACAGATGATGATGGATGGATGGATGGATGGATGGATGGATGGATAGATAGATAGATAGATAGATAGATAGATAGAGATAGATAGATAGATAGATAGATAGATAGATCGATACCAGCTTTCCTCTCAAGAGTTGTGGGGGGCTCCATCACTGGAGGTTTTCAAGAAAAGATTGGAGAGCCATTTGTCCAAGGGGCCTTAGGGTCTCCTGCTTGAGTCCTCCAAGATCCCTTCCAACTCTGGTATTCTTTTATTCTGTGAAATATTGTTTGCTGCAAGGGGTGGGTGGGGGGCTCCTTTGTGATCTCTGTGCTGGGTTGTTTTCCTGAAGACGTTTCGCAACCCAACTACTGTATTTTCCGGATTATAAGACGCACCTTTTCCCCTCAAAAAAGGGGAAACGTTTTCCAGTATGATTTTGATTGCTCACCGTATTTTTCAGAGTATTAGACGCTCCGAAGTATAAGACGCTCCCACCGTATTTTTCAGAGCACCTATAGTATTTTTAGGAGTATAACACACACCTTTTCCCCTCAAAAAAGAGGCTGAAAATCTGGGTGCGTCTTATACACTGAATACAGCATTTGTGGCCTCCCGAAACCCCGCCCCCTTCACCAAAATGGCGGTGCATAGCCTTATGGAGGCTTCCGGAGTGCTCCTGGGGGCTGGGGAGGGCAGAAATGAGTGACAAACGGGCCGTTTTTTGCTCAATTTTGCTCCCGCCCAGTACTCTATAAGCTTCCTAAAGGCTATGCATGCAATTTTTTTGACAAAAAAACGGCCCCGTTTTCTGCTTGTTTGGGGGTGGGGCAGCCCCCAGGAGCATTCTGCAAGCCCTCTAAAGGCTAGTCATGCCTTTTGGGGGGAAGGAAAAACGAGCCTATTTTTTGCAAAAAAAGCCCCATTTTTTGCACAAAAAAAAAAGCCCATTTTTTTTTGCAAAAAACGGGCCCATTTCTCCGAAAAACGGACCCATTTTTACAAAAAAAAAAAAACCTGGCCCATTGCAAAAAAACAGGCCCATTTTTGTGAAAAACCGGCTGTTTTGGGGAGGTTTGCAGAGTGCAAAAAACTTTAAAAATAAATAAATTGCCTCTTGCCTCTTAATAGGGCAAGTCACGTCATTCAGTGCTAATCAGGTCTGCAAGAAAACAGTCCCCACCTCAAGAGAGCCCCAGAGACCTCTTGTTTGACCCCTTAGCTGCAAATATTTCCTTTTGTGGGTGTTTTTTTCTGACTCTAAGCAACTTCCGAGAAATAATCTGGGTTCAAAATCTGGATACCAGAGAACTGGTAGTCTGTGCTGCCACCTAGTGACGGACTGGAACGCTGCAGTCTGGATTTGGTGGCCACCCTGTGAAGGAATAGCATAAATTTAATCCTGCTTGGAAAATTTTCCCCATTTCCAAAAGGGAATCAGTGAATTTTGGGGAATAAAAAGGAAGAAGCCTGGAATTTTAAGCTATTTTGTGATCTCCCCGACTTTGAAATAATTCCGATCCCAGAATTCCCTTGTTTCTTGGTCCACATTTTAAGTCCCCTACATCAGGGGTCTCCAACTTTTGCAACTTTAAGTCTGAAGGACTTCAGCTCCCAGACTTCTCCAGCCAGCAAAGCTGTCAGTGTCAGGGCCTGGGCCAGGGGTCTCCAACCTTTGCATCTTTAAGTCTGAAGGACTTCAGCTCCCAGACTTCTCCAGCCAGCAAAGCTGTCAGTGTCAGGGCCTGGGCCAGGGGTCTCCAACCTTTGCAACTTTAAGTCTGAAGGACTTCAGCTCCCAGACTTCTCCAGCCAGCAAAGCTGTCAGTGTCAGGGCCTGGGCCAGGGTTCTCCAACCTTTGCAACTTTAAGTCTGAAGGACTTCAGCTCCCAGACTTCTCCAGCCAGCAAAGCTGTCAGTGTCAGGGCCTGGGCCAGGGGTCTCCAACCTTTGCAACTTTAAGTCTGAAGGACGTCAGCTCCCAGACTTCTCCAGCCAGCAAAGCTGTCAGTGTCAGGGCCTGGGCCAGGGGTCTCCAACCTTTGCAACTTTAAGTCTGAAGGACTTCAGCTCCCAGACTTCTCCAGCCAGCAAAGCTGTCAGTGTCAGGGCCTGGGCCAGGGGTCTCCAACCTTTGCAACTTTAAGTCTGAAGGACTTCAGCTCCCAGACTTCTCCAGCCAGCAAAGCTGTCAGTGTCAGGGCCTGGGCCAGGGGTCTCCAACCTTTGCAACTTTAAGTCTGAAGGACTTCAGCTCCCAGACTTCTCCAGCCAGCAAAGCTGTCAGTGTCAGCAAGCCCTAACTTGCTGAGTGAGTTTTTATAACCGTATTTTTTGCAACAGTTGCTAAGTGAATCATTGGAGCTCTTAAGTTTGATAGCACAGTCGTTAAGTGAATCTGGCTTCCCCACTGAATTTGCTTGTCCGAAGCTCGCAAAAGGGGATCGGGTAACCCCGGGAGACTGCGACCGTCATAAATATGAGTTACTTGCCAAGCGTCCAAATTTGGATCACGTGACCGGGCGGATGCTGCACTGGTCGTTAACTGTGAAAAAGTCACCTCCTTCAGGGCCGTTGTAACATTGAACAGTCACTAAACGAACTGCTGTTTGTTGAGATCCTTAAGCTCCTCTTTCTTCCCCAACCAGCAGCTGGAAGGAGGAGCTGGTTAGGGAGAAGGTGGGTGTTGTCATGCTTGGGACCTGAGCCAGCTCCCCTAACTCTCAGGACCCCCTCTTGCCCCACAGAGACCGCCGAGAGCGGCACCGCTCCAAGAGTCGAGATGGGAGTCGGGGGGACAAGTCGGTCACCATCCAGGCTCCCGGAGAGCCCCTGCTGGACAACGAGTCGACCCGAGGGGACGAAAGGGTGAGTAGGAGAGAGTCCAACCAACCAACCAACCAGTTTCTCCATCCATCCACCCCCCTCCTTTCCATCCATCCATCCAATTTCTCCATCCATCCATCTTCTCCATCTATCCACCCACCCATCTACTCCATCCATCCATCCAATTCCTCCATCCATCCATCTTCTCCATCTATCCACCCACCCACCTTTCCATCCATCCATCCATCCAATTTCTCCATCCATCTATCCAATATCTCAATCCATCAATCCATCCCATTTCTCCATCTATCCACCCACCCACCTTTCCATCCATCCATCCATTCAATTTATCCATCCATCCATCTTCTCCATCCATCTAATGTCTCCATCTATCCACCCACCCACCGACCTACCTTTCCATCCATCCATCCAGTTCATCCATCCATCCATCCATCCATCCATTCATCCATCCATCCATCCAATTTCTCCATCCATCCATCCAATTTTTCCATCCATCCATTCAATTTCTCCATCTATCCTCCCACCCACCCACCTTTCCTTCCATCCATCCATCCATCCATCCATCCATCCATCCATCCATCCATCCAATTCATCCATCCATCCATCCATCCAATTCATCCATCCATCCATCCATCCATCCATCCATCCATCCAATTCATCCATCCATGCATTCAATTTCTCCATCTATCCACCCACCCACCCACCTTTCCATCCATCCATCCATCCATCCATCCATCCATCCATCCATCCATCCATCCATCCATCCATCCATCCATCCATCCAATTCATCCATCCATCCATCCATCTAATTTCTCCATCCATCCATCCATTTCTCCATCCACCTATCTATTCTCTCTCTCTCTCTCTCTCACTCAACTCTCCATCGTGCAGTGGGAGGGGCCAGGGGCCGACCAGAGAGGCGGCAGGGTTGCTCCCCGTCCACCTGGGGTCTCTGTGGGGGGCTGTGCAACAGGACAGCCCTCCTGACCAGAAGACCCCACTTCTTTTGCACTAACGGGTGCCTCCCCCCCCCCTCCCACTTTGACAAACCCCCCTCCAATGTGGCCTTTGTTTCCCGCCAGGACGACAACTGGGGCGAGACGACCACCGTGGTGACGGGCACGTCGGAGCACAGCATCTCCCACGATGACATCACGCGCATCACCAAGGACATGGAGGACAGCGCCCACCTGGACTGCTCCCGCCACCTGGGGGTCTCGCTGGCGGGGGCCCTGGCCCTGCTCTCCTTCCTGACCCCCATCGCCTTCATGCTGCTGCCCCAGCTGCTGTGGGGGGAGCAGCTGAGCCCCTGCGGGACGCCTTGTGAGGGCCTCTTCATCTCGGTGGCCTTCAAGCTGCTGATTCTCCTGCTGGGCAGCTGGGCCCTCTTCTTCCGCCGCCCCAAGGCCTTCCTGCCCCGCATCTTCGTCTTCCGGGCCCTCCTGATGGTGCTGGTCTTCCTCCTGGTGGCCTCCTACTGGCTCTTCTATGGCGTCCGCATCCTGGACTCCCGCGACACCAACTACCAGGGCATCGTCCAGTACGCCGTCTCGCTGGTGGACGCCTTGCTCTTTGTCCACTACCTGGCCGTGGTCTTGCTGGAGCTGCGCCAGCTTCAGCCCCACTTCACCCTCAAGGTGGTGCGCTCCACCGACGGGGCCAGCCGCTTCTACAACGTGGGGCACCTCAGGTAAGGGCGGCGGAGGGTCAAGAGGGGCTTGGGGGCATCTCCGTGCGGTCGAGGACAGGCGGGGCAGCTGTTTGGTGGCGTTGAAGGCCTTGTCACAGGATGGGAGCTGCCTTTTGCAATTGACTGGAGGGATGTCAATGCCTTTGATGCCGGAGCTGCAGTCGTTGTAGTTCTACAGGTACCGTATTTTTCGGAGTATAAGACGCACCTCTTCCCCCCCCCCCCCCCCGCCCAAAAAAAGAGGTTGAAAATGTGGGTGCGTCTTGGCCCCCAAGGTCAAACACAACCCACGATGAAATCGAGTTTGACACCCTGGTCTAGAGACATCTAAATTCCCTCCAATTCTATGATAGAATTGACTAGCAATTGTACCACCAACATTAACCCAAACGCTACACCTGGAAATTAAAATTACCGTATTTTTCGGAGTATAAGACGCATCCCCCCAAGACAATATTGGGTGCGTCATGGTGGGCAGTTTAGTCTGGGCTGAAGGTGGCCTTCCATCCTCTTCTCCATGTATTTGATGTATTCAGATGCACCCAGATTTTCAGCCTCTTTTTTGAGGGAAAAAGGTGCGTCTTCTACTCCGAAAAATACGGTATACTCCCACATATATTATATGACCCAGAGAAACAACACAAGTCTAGTTTGGATGTATACATAGACACGTCGAGAAAAACGAATCTAGGCCCAACGGATGGCCTAGGGAACAAAGTGGTTACAGAATCTGGAAGTCCTGCTAGAAATCCTTCGAGACCCCCTCCTCCCACAAACAGAAACAGCCCCAAAAGTGGGCGTGTGGGGTCTCTAGCGATGCTTTGAGCTCTAAGCATATAGCACTTACAAGCAGTATCCTGAATGTCGGAGAGCAAGTGGCAACTCCCAGGTTTTCTTCTGGGATCTTCAAAGCAAGCTTCCTATAATCTCCACTGTCCTCACCACTCTCTGTAGGGACTTTCTATCTGAGGCTCTGCAGCCACCAAGCCAAACAGGGATGCCGTTTGTTAAAATGCTCTCAATAGACATTAAACTGGTCATGAGCCAGATTCGGCCTTATTGTGCGGTGTAACTGGATCCCTCGGTGATCGCTCCGGTCACCTTGTTGTGTCCAGCTAAAGCTGGATCTAACGCTTCCTTCTCTGCAGCATCCAGAGAGTCGCGGTGTGGATCTTGGAGAATTATTACCACGACTTCCCCGTCTATAATCCGGCGCTGCTCAACCTGCCCAAGTCCGTTCTGTCGAAGAAAATGTCTGGCTTCAAAGTCTACTCGCTCGGCGAAGGTAAGCATCGGCAGCCCCTTCCGAAGCGACCAATTGGGTCCTCCGTCCACAGGAGACGAGGACCTGTCTTTAGCGAATGAGACAGATTCTCTACCTTTAGAGTCATAGGGCTGGAAGGGACCTTGGAGGTCTTCTAGTCCAGCCTCAATATCTCCCTGGCTCTTCCCTCCCACCCACTCCCTCCCTCCCTCCCTCCCTCCCTCCCTCCAGAGAACACAACCAACAACTCCACTAGCCAATCCCGGGCTGTTATCGCTGCAGCCGCCCGGAGGAGGGACAACAGCCACAACGAGTACTACTACGAGGAAGCAGAACACGAGCGCCGGGTGCGAAAGAGGAGAGCCAGGTGGGTCCTCTCCAAAGGGTCTGCGTGTGTGCGCGTTTGTGTGTGTGTGATTGTGTGTGTGTGTGTGTGTGTGTTTCCCAGCTGAGGAAAAAAAACCAAGCTCAGGTTCCCGCAGAGGGCGGATTCCTGATGGCTGAAATCGGACCTTTGTCGTCTTGGGTCAGCTCCGCTTTCAAAGAAATGGCCGAATATAGGTCCTTCCTTCCCCAACTAGCTTCTAGTTGCTGCTAGCACTGATGAAGTTACCTAGTTGGGTCATGAAAGGTCTGCAAGAAAACAACCAAGCTCAGAAAGCACCCAGGATCCCCACAGTCCTTTTCCTCCTTCTCTTCCTCCGTCTTTCTTCCCCCTCCTCCTCCTCTTCTTCTTCCTCCTCTTCCCTTCCTTCTCCTCTCCTCCTCCTCTACCTTTCCTCCCTTCCTCCTCTTCCCTTCCTCTTCCTCCTCCTCCTCTTCCCTTCCTCCCTTCCTCCTCTTCCCTTCCTCTTCTTCCTCCCCCTTCCTCCTTCTTCCTCCTCTTCTACCTCCTCCTTCCTCTTCTTCCCTTCCTCCTCCTCCCCTTCCTCCTCTTCTTCCTCCTCCCCTTCCTCTTTTCTTCCTCCTCCTCTTTTACCTCCTCCTCCCCTTCCTCCTCCTCCCCTTCTTCTTCCTCCTCTTCCCTTCTCCTCCTTTCCTTCTCTTCCTTTCCTTTTCCTCTTCCCTTCCTTCTCCTCTCCTCCTCCTGTTCCCTTCTCCGCCCTTCCTTCTCCTCTTCCTTTCCTTCTCTTCTTCCCTTCCTTCTCTCCTCCTTCCCTTCCTCCTCTTCCTTTCCTCCTCCTCCTCCTCCCCCTTCCTCTTCCTCTTTTCTTCTTCCTCCTCTTCTACCTCCTCCTCCTCTCCCTTCCTCCTCCTCCTCTTCTTCTTCTTTCTCCTCTTCCCTTCTCCTCCCTTCTCCTCTTCCCTTCCTTCTCCTCTCCTCCTCCTGTTCCCTTCTCCGCCCTTCCTTCTCCTCTTCCTTTCCTTCTCTTCTTCCCTTCCTTCTCTCCTCCTTCCCTTCCTCCTCTTCCTTTCCTCCTCCTCCTCCCCCCTTCCTCTTCCTCTTTTCTTCTTCCTCCTCTTCTACCGCTTCCTCCCTTCCTCCTCCCCTTCCTCCTTCTCCCTTCGTCCTCCTCCTCTTCTTCCTCCTCCAGCCTTCCTCCTCCTCACTTCCTCCTCCTCTTCTTCCTCCTCTTTCCTTCTCCTCTTTTTTTCTTCCTCCTCTTCTTCCTCATCCTTCTCCTTTCTTCCTCCTCCTCCTCCTGTCCACAAGCCCCCCTCCCTTCTAGCACGGATGATGTTACCTAACTGGGTAATAAAATACCTGTAAAACCCCCCCCCCCAGCCCCAATCAACCTCAGAGAGCAGCAAGGACCTTAACCCTTCAAAGCTAAGCTGCAAATATTCTCTGTTTCTTTATCAATTTGGACAAGAGATGAAGCCTCGGCTGAAACGGCTCCTGGGGCCTCTGAGCTCCACGTCCTCAGTAATAGGATTAAGCATTAAGCGGAGGAGAGTTGTAATGTTGTAAGCACCCGGTAAGCAGATTAGAAGGCAGAAATACACGTTGAACTGTCCTAATGCTAAACATCCTGGCGGGGAACAAATTGGAGGGCGAAGGAAGTCCAGGTAATCTGCGAAGAGAAGTTAGGGAGAAGGTTGCCTTCCCTCAGCATCCTCCCCCTCTAGAATACAATACAGTGCAATACAATAATACAATACAATGGCAGAGTTGGAAGGGACCTTGGAGGTCTTCTAGTCCAACCCCCTGCCTAGGCAGGAAACCCTATGCCCTTTCAGACAAATGGCTATCCAACATCTTCTTGAAGACTTCCAGTGTTGGGGCATTCACAATTGGATAGAATAGAATAGAGAATAGAATAGAATAAAATAGAATAGAGAATTGAATAGAATAGAGTAGAATAGAATAGAATAGACAACTGGATAGAATAGAATAGAGAATAGAATAAAATAGAATAGAGAATAGAATAGAATAGACAACTGGATAGAATAGAATAGAGAATAGAATAGAATAAAATAGAATAGAGAATAGAATAGAGTAGAATAGAATAGAATAGACAACTGGATAGAATAGAATAGAGAATAAAATAGAATAGAGAATAGAGTAGAATAGAATAGAATAGAATAGAATAGACAACTGGATAGAATAGAATAGAGAATAGAATAGAATAAAATAGAATAGAGAATAGAATAGAGTAGAATAGAATAAAATAGAATTGAGAATAGAATAGAATAGAGTAGAATAGAATAGAACAGAATAGACAACTGGATAGAATAGAATAGAGAATAGAATAAAATAGAATAGAGAATAGAATAGAGAATAGAGTAGAATAGAATAGAATAGACAACTGGATAGAATAGAATAGAGAATACAATAAAATAAAATAGAATAGAGAATAGAGTAGAATAGAATAGAATAGAATAGAATAGACAACTGGATAGAATAGAATAGAATAGAGAATGGAATAGAATGGAATAGAATGAAATAGAACAGGATAGGATAGGATAGGATAGAGGAATAGAATAGAATGGGAATAGGAGTATAGAATACAATAGCAGAGTTGGAAGGGACCTTGGAGGTCTTCTAGTCCAACCCCCGGCCTAGACAGGAAGCCCTATGCCATTTCAGACAAGTGGCTATCCAACATCATCTTAAAGACTTGCAGTGTTGGGGCATTCAGAACTTCTGGTGGCAAGCTGTTCCACTGGTTAATTGTTCTAATAGAACAAGACTTTATTGGCCAAGTGGGATCGGACACACAAGGAATTTGTCTTTGCTGCAAAAGCTCTCAGGGTACATAAAAACAAAAATAAAGTACATTCATCAAGAATCAAACGATTTCAACACTCAGTGATAGCCATAGGTTACTAAATACCGTATTTTTCGGAGTATAAGATGCACCTTCCCCCCCCCCCCAAAAGGGGGAAAATTTGGGGGCGTCTTATACAGCGAATGTAACCCCACCCACCCACCGTCTCCCACCCTTTGGCCTCTGCCTCCCAGCAATTTACCTCTTTGCAGCAAACGAGAAAATGGGGCTTGCAGAGGCTGCAATAGGCTCTAGCAATCCCTGCAGCCTGAAACAGCTGATGATCGGGAGAAATTGAAAGTGAAACTTGCTGTTTGCTCCATGAGGCAAATTGCTGGGAGGCAGATTTTTTTCCCCCTTGTGCTAATCAGGCTGTTTGCTGCAAGGAGGTAAGTCAATAACTATAAATGCCTACGGAAAGTTCAAATTATTGGACTTATTTCTTAAAGACTGTTTTATTATTGTTCTAGACAACTTAACAAAATGAAGCAGCTTTTTAAAATAAATCTGAAGAGGCCCAGTGCTATGGTATCTTCTTTTAAATAGCAGAGAATAACTATACTTTCAGAAAGTCACATCAATTTTAACAGCATCTGTACAAGTAGAATCTGAAATGTAACACTACAAACAGCATATATTGTCTGTACTGTTTGCTGTTTGCTACAAGGAGGCAAACTGCTAGGAGGCAGAAGGAGATTTTTTCCCCTTGTTTTCCTCCCCAAAAGCTACCGTATTTTTCGGAATATAAGACGTACCAAGGTTTTGAAGAGGAAATTTAAAAAAACGTTTTTGCACTCTGCAGACCTCCCAAAAACAGCTCGTTTTTCGCAAAAATGGCCGTTTTTTTCTCAAAAAAAGGGCATGATTAGCCTTTAGGAGGCTTGTAAAATGTTCCTGGACAGTGGTCCCCCCCAAAAAACAAGCAAAAAACGGGCCATTTTTTTTGCAAAACACAGGTCCTTTTTTGTCAAAATACTTGCATGCATGGCCTTTAGGAGTCTTATAGAGTGCTCCTGGAGGCGGGGGGGGGCAGAATTGAGTTAAAAACGGCCTGTTTTTCACTCATTTCTGCCCTCCCCATCCCCCAGGAGCACTCTGGAACCCTCCTAAAGGCTCTGCACGGCCATTTTGGTGAAGGGGGTGGAGATTTGGGAGGCAAAAAATGCTGCATCCAGTGTATAAGACGCACCCAGATTTTCAGCCTCTTTTTTGAGGGCAAAAGGTGCATCTAATATTCCGAAAAATACAGTAGGTGCATCTTATGCTTTGGAGCATCTAATACTCTGAAAAATACGGTAGAAGCATCCTATACTTCAGAGCGTCTATTACTCCAAAAATACGTTAGGAGCGTCTTATACTTTGGAGCTTCTAATACTCCGAACAATACAATAGGAGTGTCTTATACTTTGGAGCATCTAATACTCCGAAAAATACGGTAGGAGCGTCTTATACTTCGGAGCGTCTAATACTCCGAATAATACAATAGGAGTGTCTTATACTTCAGAGCGTCTATTACTAAAAAAAATACGGTAGGAGCGTCTTATACTTTGGAGCATCTAATACTCCAAACAATATGGTAGGAGAGTCTTATGCTTTGGAGCATCTAATACTCTGAATAATACGGTACGAGCGTCTTATACTTTGGAGCGTCTAATACTCCAAAAAATACGGTAGGAGCGTCTTATACTTCGGAGCGTCTAATATAATAATACAATAGGAGTGTCTTATACTTCAGAGCATCTAATACTCCGAAAAATACGGTAGGAGCGTCTTATGCTTTGGAGCGTCTAATATTCCAAACAATACGGTAGGAAGGTCTTATGCTTTGGAGCATATAATACTCCGAATAATACGGTAGGAGTGTCTTATACTTTGGAGCGTCTAATACTCCAAAAAATACGGTAGGAGCGTCTTATACTTCGGAGCGTCTAATATAATAATACAATAGGAGTGTCTTATACTTCAGAGCGTCTAATACTCCGAAAAATACGGTAGGAGCGTCTTATGCTTTGGAGCGTCTAATATTCCAAACAATACGGTAGGAGCGTCTTATACTTTGGAGCGTCTAATACTCAAAAAAATACTGTAGGAGCGTCTTATACTTTGGAGCGTCTAATACTCAAAAAAATACGGTAGGAGCATCTTATACTTTGGAGTGTCTAATACTCCGAATAATACAATAGGAGCGTCTTATACTTCGGAGCGTCTAATACTCTGAAAAATACAGTGAGCAATCAAAATCATACTAGGAAAGTGAATAAAACAATGTAAAGAAACAAGCACCATGGTCATAGCCATAAGTGGGAGGAGGTAGGTAATAGGAAGGATGAGCAGAAGAATAGTAATACAGTTTTAGTGAATAGTTTTGTCAGTCTTGCGGGAATTCTTCCGTTCCTCTTGTTTTGGGGCCCTTTCCTTCTTCCCCTCTCCTGGCAAAATGGTGGGCAGTTTAGCCTGGGCTGAAGGTGGACTTCCATCCTCTTCTCCATCCTGGTGGGCTTGCTATGACGAGGTCCTTGCCCCTGCAGGTTGGTGGTGGCCGTGGAAGAGGCCTTCACCCACATCAAACGGCTGCAGGAGGAGGACCAGAAGAACCCCCGGGAGATCATGGACCCCCGGGAGGCGGCCCAGGCCATCTTCGCCTCCATGGCCCGGGCCATGCAGAAGTACCTGCGCACCACCAAGCAGCAGCCCTACCACACGATGGAGAGCATCCTCCAGCACCTGGAGTTCTGCATCACCCATGACATGACGCCCAAGGTAGGCGAAGGGGAGGGGGAGACCGGGAGGTGCAGGGAGCAGCGGGTGGCTTCCATCGCAGGTCCTGGGTGGAATCATTCTGCAGGAAGAAGAGCAGCCTTAACGGGTAGGCCAGGCAGGAAACGCCCCCAGATAAGCTAGTTCTACCTTACTGTAAGGCGACAAGGGATCAAGCTGTTCTCCAAAGCCCCTTGGAAGGCCGGAGAAGGAAGAATGGATGGAAACTGACCAAGGAGAGATTCAACCTGGGAATAAGGAGGGATTTCCTGACAGGGAGAACCATCAACCCATGGAAGAGAAGTTGTGGGAGCTTCATCCCTGGAGGCCTTCAAGAAGAGACTGGACTGCCCCTCTGTCAAAAATAGTGGAGGGTCTCCTGCTTGGGTGGAGGGGTTGGACTAGATGACCTCCAAGGTCCCTTCCAACTCTGTTAATCTGAATCTATCTAAGATGATCAAAGGTCTGGAGGCAAAAACATCTGATGAACGGTTGCAGGAACTGGGCATGGCTGGTCTAGGGAAGAGAAGGACCAGGCGAGACAGGAGAGCATCTTCCAATACTTGAGGGGCTTCCGCAGAGAGGAGGAAGGGGGTCAAGCTCTTCTCCAGAGCCCCTTTGAAGGCCAGAGAAGGAAGAATGGATGGAAACTGACCAAGGAGAGATTCAACCTGGGAATAAGGAGGGATTTCCTGACAGGGAGAACCATCAACCCATGGAAGAGAAGTTGCCTTCAGAAGCTTCATCCCTGGAGGCCTTCAAGAAGAGACTGGGCTGCCCTCTGTCAGAAAGGGTGGAGGGTCTCCTGTTTGGGCAGGAGGTTGGACTAGATGACCTACAAGGTCCCTTCCAGTATCAGATTTAACTCTCACGCTGTCTTAAGATCAACCCACGGCTGAGATTAGCAAGGGGGCGCTCACGAGCGCCAGGGAATCCACAGTACCACCAGGGGGTGCCCAAGGGCCTAATCGAAAGACGGTTAAATGAATAATATTTAACTCAAAAGTCAATTTGATAACCAGATCTTAGCAGATCTTTAGGTTCATTTTAAGTATTATTGTTGGTGTTATTATTACCTATAGTCCTCAGTTTACACAACGGCACTGAACAAGTGATTTATGACCGTTTTTCACACTTAATGACCATTGCAATCCCATGTGATCAAAATTCAGAGGCTTGGCAGCTGACTCATGTTTATGACGGTCACAGTGTCCCGGGGCTCCTGTGATCCTCTTTTGCGACCTTCCGAGAAGCAAAGTTAATGGGGAAGCCCTGATTCCTTTTAATGGCTGGGTTACTGATTTAACAAGGCAGCGATTCGCTTAAGAACTGCGAAAAGGAACGTCGTAAAAGGTCTGTTTTTTGCAGCATGCCCTGTTTTTCACAAAAAATGAGGCGTGCAGAGGGTTTGGGAGGTTTGAAGAGGGTAAAAACTTTATTTGTTAAGTTACCTCTTCAAAACCTTGATACGTCTTATACTCCGGTGCGTCTTATAGTCCGAAAAATACGGTAATAGACTTTGCTTGCTTGTTGCCCTCCAAGTCCGTCTGACCTGCCCTTCTCTCCCTCCGTCTGTTTCCGCAGGCCTTCCTGGAGCGCTACCTGACCGCCGGGCCCACCATCCAGTACCACAAGGACCGCTGGCTGGCCAAGCAGTGGACTCTGGTCAGCGAGGAGCCCGTGACCAACGGGCTGAAGGACGGGGTGGTCTTTGTGCTGAAGCGCCACGACTTCAGCCTGGTGGTCAGCACCAAAAAGATCCCCTTCTTCAAGCTGTCCGAGGAGTTTGTGGACCCCAAGTCGCACAAGTTTGTCATGCGGCTGCAGTCGGAGACCTCGGTGTGACCCACGGCGGAGCTGAGGGGCTTGATTGCCAGGGAAGGCGGCTCCCCGCCAGGAGGGGGCAATGGCCTGGCGCCAGCCTGCGTCTCTCGGGTTTGAGAGGGTTCCTGGGCTCGGTGGGCGACCCTCTGGGGCGCCTGCCTCCCCTTCTCCATGCCAGCGCTTCCCCCTCCTTCTACCCCCCCCCCTCTCCTTTGTGGCCCCAACTGAGGGGAAGGGCAGGGGCCCTTCCTTCCTTCCTTCCTTCCTTCCTTCCTTCCTTCCTTCCTTCCTTCCTTCCTTCCTTCCTCCTTCCTTCCTTCCCTTTCTTTCTTTCTCTCTCTCTCTCTCCTTCCTTCCCTTTCTTTCTTTCTTTCTTTCTTTCTTTCTTTCTTTCTCTCTCTCTCTCTCTACCTCCCTCCTTCCTCCCTCCCTTCCTTCCTTCCCTCCCTTTCTTTCCTTCCCTTTCTCTCTCTCTCTTTCTTTCTTTCTTTCTTTCTTTCTTTCTCTCTCTCCTTCCTTCCTTCTTTCTTTCTTTTTCTTTTTCTTTCTTTTTTCTCTTTTTTTCTTTGTCTCTTTTTCTCTTCCTTCCTTCCCTCTCTTTCTTTCTTTCTTTCTTTTTCTCTTTGTCTTTCTTTTCTTTCTTTTTCTTTTTCTCTTTCTTTCTTTTTCTCTTTTTTCTGTTTATCTTTCCCTTTCTATTTCTTTTTTTCTCCCTTCTTCCCTCCCTCCCTCCCTCTCTTTCTTTCTCTTTCTTTCTTTTTCCCTTTCTCTTTCTTTCTCTCTCCCTTCTTCCCTCCCTTTCTCTTCTCTTCCTCTTTTCTTTCTCTCTTTCCCTCTCCCTTTCCCTCCCTCGTAGCAAGCCCCCCAGGAACTGAGGAGGTTGGTGTGGGTGACGAGGACAGCATCACCCCTCCCTCCCTCCCTCCCTCCCTCTCTCCCTCCCTCCCTCCCTCCCTCCCTCCCTCCCTCCCTCCCTCCCTCCCTCCTGATGGAATTGCTGGAAGTTATCCGTGCCATATCCTAAGGGCTAACTCTCTCTTCACCAGCATCTGCAGACCTAGTCGGGCTAAGGAACTTTCGTGAATGTCGTTTTCTACAAAGCTACACGCCGGCTCGTGCACCCCCAGACCCACAAACCCCCCCTCCCCACACCTCCCCACGTCGACACTTGGCGCCTGATGGCGTTGCTGAGTCTCTTGAGGTCCAACTGCACAAGGTTTTTTTTGGGGGGTGTGTGGAATCACCCCAGGGGGACCTGGGAAAGAGCGACCCCCAACCTCACCCCCTGGAGACATCACGTCAGCCTCCGGAGGTCCCGAGAGCTGGCTGGACATTCAACAGGTCAATCACCAAGCAAAGGCTGGAAGTGGGGAGGGGGGGGGTGAGTAGAGGGGGTGGGTGGGAGATTTTGAAGAAGAGGATGGCTTTGCTGTTATAAGAAACCCCCCCTCCCACCTGCGGTTTTTAGAGCCGTTGTAAATACTTTCCACTTAGTCACTCAGGGGAGGAGGGTGACTCATCCTCATTGCTCCGTTTGAGCAAGCTTTGGTCTGACATGGGGGGGTTGGGGGGGGGGCGTTTACGATTATGACAGGTGAGCCGAGCAAGAAACCCCCCACCTCACCCTTCCAGGACTCTGCATTTGAGTCCCAAGGGATGAATTTTTCACACTTTCTCGCAGGTGCCCAAAAACTTGGATCCAGCTCCTCCTTTTGGGGAGAGTCTGCCTCCGGCCTTCCCCCCCCTCCCCTAAATTCCCGGCTCTCCTCCCCCTTTCAATGCAAAGCAGCTCGCAGAGGGGTTTTACTGTTCAACACCCCTACCCCACCCCTCCAAATTAACTGATTGGCTGCAGGGGCCATCAATCAACCAGTAGAGCGATGACCTCACTCCGTCTTCTCCACCCTAGCCAATTTTAAGCCTGGGTGGACTTCAACTCCCAGAATCCCACCTGTCTCCAAAAGGGACTCAGGTTGAGAGGGTCTTTGGGCGGTCCTAAGAAGACTTTTCTTTTTGCAGTTCATTTTTCAAACATTTTTTTTTTTTAAGTCCCCAGAATATCCTCATTTTTTTTTCTGCTGGGTTTTTCCTCGAAAGCCGGGGTTATTTTTCCTTTTTAGTAGGCATTTCATTTTTATTTTCACTAAAACCGACTTAAGGATGGTCATCTGATATCAGTAGCATTATGATTGGCTGCAGGAGCCATCAATCCACCAGTAGAGCGATGACCTCACGCCGTCTTCTCCACCGTAGCCAATTTTAAGCCTGGGTGGACTTCAACTCCCAGAATCCCACCTGTCTCCAAAAGGGACTCAGGTTGAGAGGGTCTTTGGGCGGCCCTAAGAAGACTTTTTTTCTTTCTGCAGTTCATTTTTCAAACATGTTTGAATATTCCCAGAATATCCCCATTTTTTTTTCTGCTGGGTTTTTCCTCGACAGCTGGTTTTTTTTAATTTTCCTTTTTAGTAGGCATTCCATCTTTACTTTCACTAAAACCGACGTTAAGAGGGTCATCTGATATCAATAGCATTATGGCCAAGAGCAGCTGATAACCGAACTGAAAAAGTTTTTTGAGCCACAAACTCTCATTGGTCGCAGAACTAAGCCGGCAACCGTTTTCCTTTTAATCTCACGTGGGTTTTGGGGGTTTTAAATGTCAGATTTGGCTGATTTTTTTTGCCAGTTAGGGTACTCAGCTGGTGTCGGGGTTGCTTGGCCTCGTTTGGGTGGGTGAGTGGGGGGTGTTACTGCGTTGAGGGATGGAGATTGGGGTGGAGAGACCTCCGGGGAGATCACTGTGATTCACATTTTTAAAAAAAATAATTTTAATTCTGGGGCGAGGAACTGGCCACGTTAAGAGGCCTTCTTTGAAATGGCAGTGATGCGTTTTGCCTTGAACCAAGCGGTCTTAAAAATGCCTCTAGACGTTCGTCAGAATATTCCAATTTAAACCACGCCTTTCAAAAAAATGAAATAAAACCAGCGCTGACAGAGCTTGCATTATATTTATATATTTATATCTTTTCCTGATTCCTGCCGTAACGTCCCCCTAAGTGAGCAGCTGGTGGGAGACCAGCCCAATTTCCTTCGCGGAGAAGTTAGTCCACGACTTACGACGATTCGTTTAGGGACCGAAGTTACAGCGGCACTAAAAAAAATGTGGCTTAGATCTTGTACACAGCCCCACAGTCTCGCGATCAAAATTGGGATGCGTGGCAGCTGGCATGTATTTTATGCCAGTTGCCCTGTCTTGGGAGGAGGGGGGCGTCACGCAATTAGCATTCACAGCCTTCCCAGCTGGCATCCAACCAGCAGAATCAATGGGGGAAGCGAGATTCGCTTAATGACGGCTTGATTTATTTAACAACTGCAGTGGTTGGTTTAACAGCCGCGGTAGAAGCGTCGTGAAATCAGCCACAAGCCAGTTAACCATCTTGGGGGTGGAAATTTTGGGCGCCATTGTGGTCGTAAGTCGGGGACTACTGATTAATGTCTTAGCCGATCTGCTAAAGGCTCAAAAGTCCCTCTTGGTCGTTATGCAGACGCTGGCCTTGGTTTTTTAACCAGGTGAGGTCTTACACCTTTGTGGCCTTTGAGAGTGCAGTCTCTCTTGGCGGTGTCTATGACCCCCCTTCTGAATAGAATAGAGTAAGCTGGAAGGGACCTTGGAGGTCTTCTAGTCCTGCCTCCTGCTTGGAGCAGGAGAACCTATACCCATTTAAATACTTGATTGTTCTAGACCAGGGGTAGTCAACCTTTTTATACCTACCACCCACTTTTGTGTCGCTGTTAGTAGTAAAATCTTCTAACCGCCCACCGGTTCCACAGTCATGGTAGTTTATAAAGTAGGGAAGTCAATTAAATTAAAAAAAGGAAAGTGCTTCAGTATCGGACAAAACCCCTACCGCCCACCATGAAAGCTGGAACGCCCACTAGGGGGCAGTAGGGACCAGGTTGACTACCACTGTTCTAGGGTTTCATTGTAGATGAGAATGTCATCCAAGCAGACTAGAACTCCTTTATATAGATGCTCACGTACAGGGGTAGTCAACCTTTTTATACCTACCACCCACTTTTGCGTCGCTGTTAGTAGTAAAATCTTCTAACCGCCCACCGGTTCCACAGTCATGGTGGTTTATAAAGTAGGGAAGTCAATTAAATTAAAAAAAGGAAAGTGCTTCAGTATCGGACAAAACCCCTACCGCCCACCATGAAAGCTGGAACGCCCACTAGGGGGCAGTAGGGACCAGGTTGACTACCACTGTTCTAGGGTTTCATTGTAGATGAGAATGTCATCCAAGCAGACTAGAACTCCTTTATATAGATGCTCATGCACAGGGGTAGTCAACCTTTTTATACCTACCACCCACTTTTGTGTCGCTGTTAGTAGTAAAATCTTCTAACCGTCCACCGGTTCCACAGTAATGGTGATTTATAAAGTAGGGAAGTCCATTAAATTTAAAAAAAGGAAAGTGCTTCAGTATCGGACAAAACCCCTACTGCCCACCATGAAAGCTGGAATGCCCACTAGGGGGCGGTAGGGACCAGGTTGACTACTACTGGTCTAGACTCTCTTCTTAAAAACACCCAGCGCCCACAATTTCTGAAGGCAACTTCTGTTCTACTGGAGTTAATTGTCCAGCTAAATATGAGCCAGCAGTGTGCGGCGGCAGGCAGAATAGACTGGCAATCCTAAATTGCATTATCAGAGGGATTTAATCAAGATCAAGGGAGGTTCTACTACCGCTCTGTAAAGCCACACCTGGAGTCCTGCATCCAGTTTTCGTCCCCACACTATAAAAAAAGGGGTTGGGACTCTAGAAAGAGGGCAGAGAAGAGCAACCAGGAGGATGAGGGGACTGGAGGCTCAAACAGACGATGGATGGTTGCAGGAACTGCGCCTGGCTGGTCTAGGGAAGAGAAGGACCAGGGGAGACAGGAGAGCATCTTCCAGTAACTGAGGGGCTGCCCCAGAGAGGAGGAAGGGGGTCCAGCTATTCTCCAAAGCCTCTTTGAAGGCCAGAGAAGGAAGAATGGATGGAAACTGACCAAGGAGAGATTCAACCTGGGAATAAGGAGGAATTTCCTGACAGGGAGAACCATCAACCCATGGAACAGAAGTTGCCTTCGGAAGTTGTGGGAGCTTTATCCCTGGAGGCCTTCAAGAAGAGACTGGACTGCCATCTGTCAGAAATGGTGTAGGGTCTCCTGCTTGGGCATGAGGGGTTGGACTAGATGACCTCCAAGATCCCTTCCAACTCTGTTAATCTGTGAATTCCATCCAGAGGATTTCAGGGCCTTGGAAGCAGCATAGCATCCAGATCCTGGAGCTACAGAAGAGATCGGTTTCTTAGGGGAGATTCTTAATGGGATCTACCAGGGATCCATTCTTGATTTGGGGATGGTTTGGAGCTGGGCCGGCTGGGGAATCCTGGGAGTTGAAGCCCCACAAGTCTTAAATTTGTCTGGCTTGTTGGAGACCCTGATTTAGAGGAATTTTTTGGGTGGCGGTTAGATGATACAAGTTGATAACATGATAAGAGCTTCCCCCAGTCAGTCGTACTTGGAAAAGCCCTCGACTTAACAACCACAATTGGAAAAAATTGTCCTTAAGTAAAGCATCGCGTGACCACACCTAATTTACGACGGTTTTTTGCCATAGTTGTTAGTGAAATCGCTATTTGTGAGTAACGCAGGCATCCAATGACTGCCTATTGCAGCCTTCCTCTTCCAGCTTCTCCCTCCAACTTTGCCTGGGTCAGAAGCCGGTTGGGACGGTCGTAAATGGGAGGGTCACGTGACCTCAGGATGCGGCAACCGTCGTAAGTGTGAATTGGTTGCCAGGAAGTTGGATTGTGGTGATATGATCATGGGGTGTGTGTGGGCAGCCATGGTCACAAGCGCAAGGACCTTCGTTCGGCAGCACTGTTGTAACTTTGGTCACTAAATGAGTCGTAAGTCAAGGACTATAGAAGTTTTCTAACGTTCACCTGGGGGGAGGGCAGGGGGAGGGGGTCTTGTATTTGTAGCCCACTCTTGATCCTCTTAAATTTGAAATCACCCCCAGGCCTGGTCTCCCGAGAAGTGGCTTCACTGCCATTTTCATGTCAATTTTAAAGGCTCTCAGACCTTATTAAAAACAGGCTAAATTTCCCCTTAGCTCAGAAACACTCACACACACACACACACACCGGATTTAGGAAACCGTTTTCTGACATCCCCCCCCCCATCCTGCCCCCCCCCCCACAAAAATAAAAGCAGAGAAAACCTTGTGCATGCATGTAGAAAATTGTAAAATGTAAATTTTTTTTAATATATAAAATTTTGTTTTTACCGTTTGCAGTGGTACTAAAGCATTACAACGATGTTAGTCGAGGGGTTTTTTTTCCATAAACACTAGGAAGTAAAACTGTACATTTTTTTCTAAAAAATAAAAATCTTTTGGAGTTTTGGGTATTTCTGGCCTGGCCTGGCCTGGTGATGTTTTCAGGGCGGGAGGGCTGGGCGGCTGGCGGGGCTGTATGGGGGGGGTCTCATCCAGTTGGGGGAATAACAGATTAATGAGAGTCAGAAGGGTGCTTGCAGGTCATCTAGTCCAACCCCCTGCCCAAGCAGGAGATCTTACATCTGCCTCTACCTAGGATGGTCCTTGGCTTTTATTACAATTGAGAGCACCCATGGATACAGAGTTGTCATCTACCACATGGCCTAATCCACACTATCAAGCTTGTAGACTGAATGCTAAATTGTTTTAATTAGGATTTTAAGGGGTAGAGTTTTTCGGATTTTTAGCACAGGGCTATTGGTATTTAATTGTTTTTTAAATATTTATTGTTTGCTATGTTTTATATTTTCCCATTTTAATCTCCTGTGCACCGCCCCGAGTCTCTTCGGGGAGAGTGGCACGGTATATAAATTTAATAAAACTTAAAACATAAAACACATCTGGGCAACCATTTGGGATGGGGTAGGATCTCCTTCTTGAGTAGGGGGTTGGACTAGAAGACCTCCAAGGTCCCTTCCAACTTGGGAAACACTGCTAAAGTCAAAAGAATTGTCATAATTGCTCTTCTGCTCATAAAAGTAACCCTTGAATTAGACGTGAACTGGATTTGCAGTTCATCGTTAACTAAGTTGAGAGATGTGAAAGTCACGCATAATCCCATAAGGCTAAGATTACCCCAAGGGATCGTTTTAAGCCTTGAGGGCGAAGACTTAATGGCTTACTCTCCGCTCAAGAGGATGTGAAATTGAAGGATTAACGCAATTTACAGAACATGGAATCTAAACCAGTTTTAACTCCTGGTGTTTCTTTATTTACAACAAGGGATTCATTACAGGATAAATAGCTGGATCACTGCTTATGAAAGGAACAAGAAAAACAACAACTACTGGTGCTTCTAGTTTGGCAAACTCCTAAGTTTTAACACTGGAGGAAATAATAAATCAATAGGTTACACATTACTCCAGATTATGTAACAAGTTGATGTTAAGCTTTGAACCATAGAGAATGTCACATTACAAACTGTATATTGTCTGTACCGAAATATACAGATATTTTCCCCTTGTTTGCCTCCCCAAAATCTAGGTGCGTCTTATACTTCGAAGCGTCTTATACTCCGGAAAATACGGTATATAACATCGCCAGCCTCCACTGCTCGAATGTTGGCATCCATGTTGACAAATTTCAGTGGTTAAGCTCCAAGTAGCACCGATTGTGTTACCTAGTAGGATAACAGAATGTCTGCAACGAAATAACTAAGCTCAAAAAGTACCAAGGACCCCTAGAGTTGCTCTCTTCTTCTACCTCCTCCTCCTTCTCTGCAGATTCCACTTCCTTCCGGCATGGATGATGTTACCTAGTTGGGTCCTGAAATACAATACAATACAATACAATAGCAGAGTTGGAAGGGACCTTGTAGGTCTTCTAGTCCAACCCCCTGCGTTTCATTTCATTTTCATTTTATTACATTTATATCCCGCCCTTCTCCACAGAGGACCCAGGGCGGCGCACAGGAAATTTAAAAAACATACACAATAGAAGATAGACAAATAATTTAAAATATATATTAAATAATCCCCAATCCTGTGCTAAAAACCAATTATTAAAAACCCAATTTAAAACTTTTCTAAAAGTCCCCATGGGAGGTTAGGCTAGGCCGGCTTGATGGAAAAAATATGTCTTTAAACATTTGCGGAAGAGGCGGAGGTCGGTGATGGTCCGGAGTTCAGGGGGTAGGTCGTTCCAAAGGGCAGGGCCCGCCACAGAGAAGGCTCTTCCCCTGGGTGTCGCCAGTCGGCATTGTCCGGCCGATGGCACCCTGAGAAGGCCCTCTCTGTGGGAGCGGATCGGTCTAAGGGATGTATGGGGCAGGAGACGGTCTCGCATATAACTAGGCCCCGAGCCATGGAGCGCTTTAAAGATGGTCGTCAGAACCTTGAAGCGCACCCGAAAGACCACAGGAAGCCAATGCAGCTCGCGCAGGATTGGTGTTATATGGGAGCTTCTGGTGGCTCCCGTAATTACCCGCGCGGCTGCGTTTTGGACTAGCTGTAGCTTTCGAGTGCACCTCAAGGGAAGCCCCATGTAGAGAGCATTACAGTAGTCGAGACGGGACGTGGGCAGGAACCTTATACCATTTCAGACAAATGGCTATCTAACATCTTCTTAAAGACTTCCAGGGTTGGGGCATTCACAACTTCTGGAGGCAAGCTGTTCCAGAGGTTAATTGTTCTAACTGTCAGGAAATTTCTCCTTAGTTCTAAGTTGCTTCTCTCCTTGATTAGTTTCCACCCATTGCTTCTTGTTCTGCCCCCAGGTGCCTTGGAGAATAGTTTGGCTCCCTCTTCTTTGTGGCACCCTCTGAGATAGCGGAACACTGCTATCATGTCTCCCCTGGTCCTTCTCTTCATCAAACTAGACATACCCAGCTCCTGCAACCGTTCTTCATATGTTTTAGTCTCCAATCCCCTAATCATCTTGGTTGCTCTTCTCTGCACTCTTTCCAGAGTCTCCACGTCTTTTCTACATCGTGGCGGCCAAAACTGTATGCAGTATTCCAAGTGTGGCCTTACCAAGGCGCTATACAGTGGCATTAACACTTCACGTGATCTAGATTCTATCCCTCTATGCAGCCTAGATCTGTGTTGGCTTTTTTGGCAGCTGCTGCCCACGGCTGGCTCCTATTTCAATGGTTGTCCACTAGGACTCCAAGATCCCTCTCACAGTTGCTCCTATTGAGCAAGGTACCACCTATACTGTACCTGTGCATTTTGTTACAGTATAGGTGGTACCTTGCTCAATAGCAGCAACTGTGAGATGTCTGCAGAAAACCCGCCAGAGTGCCTCAAGGACGCCACAATTCAACCCTGACCTACTGATATTTCAGACTAGATATGTACAGAGGCTGTTAAAACGGATGTGGCTTTCTGGAAGTAGTTATTCTCTGCTATTTAAAAGAAGACACAATAGCACTGGGGGCCTCTTCAGATCAAGCATTTATTTTAAAAAGCTTCTCCATTGTGTTAATTTTGTTTAGAACAATAATTAAGCAGCCTTTAAAAAATAATTTGAACATTCTAGAGGCATTTATATAATTTGAACATTCTAGAGGCATTTATAGTTGTTGACTTGCCTCCGTGCAGCAAACAGCAAAGATTAGCACAAGAAACGAAAAATCTGCCTCCCAGCAATTTGCCAGGTGAAGCAAACAGCAAGTTTCACTTTCAGTTTCTCCGGACCATCAGCTCTTACAGGGATTGCTATAGCTTATTGAAGCCTCAGCAAGCCCCCGTTTGCTGCAAAGTGGTAAATTGCTGGGAGGCAGAGGCCAAAGGGATGGGGCTGTTTGGTGAGTGGGGCTACATTTGGTGTATTAGAGGGGAAAAAGGTGTGTCTTATACTCCGAAAAATACGGTAGTTGGGGGAATGAAATGTTTGCAAGAAAGCAACCATGCTCACAGAGCACCAAGGACCCCCAAATGTGGAAGAGGTCGACAAGTATCTAAATAAATACAATGCGGGTGCCCCCTTCTCAGCTGTCTCAGCCATGGATTCCAGGTGGGCTTCACTTCCCTCCCGCCCCTTTGATCCATCTCTTCCTCCTCCAGTGGAAATATTCCTGGCACTTCCTACTCCGGTTGGCGACACCCAGGGGAAGGGCCTTCTCTGTGGCGGGCCCTACCCTCTGGAACGACTTACCCCCCCGAACTACGTACCATCTCAGACCTCCGCCTCTTCCGCCGGCGTCTTAAGATGCACCTTTTCCAACAAGCCGGCCTAGCATAACCTCCCGTTTTGACCGTTTTTAGATAGTTTTAATTTGGGGGATTTTATTCAATTTTAGCACAGGGTATATTTAATATTTAATAGTTTTTTAAAATTTTGTACCTTTTGTTATATTTGTGTTGTTTTTTTAAATTTCCTATGCGCCGCCCTGGGTCCTTTTTGGAGAAGGTACGGGGTATAAATCTGAATAAATCTAAATCTAAATCTACTCAGATCTGACCCAAGCTGCATTTAGCCCCTGAAAGTTGGGCGTCACTCACAACAGTGGGAATACAACACAACGTGCTATGTGTGTTTTGAGGTTGGTGTTGTGGCACTCCAGCTGCCAATGGAGCTGGCGGTTGTTAGCAACTCTGGGTTCAGAACCAGTGTTACAACTCTGGTCCCCTAACCAGTGTTAGGAAAATAAATGCGGAATAGTGTAATACACCGGACAGTAAAGAGATACGTTGCTTTAACCACAAACAAACTCTAAAACAGTGATAGTAAGAAAATAAATAGTCTTTACTTCGTAGCAACTAAAATACTTCTTCCAACCAGTGATACTAACTTCTCAAACAATAACAGTCCTTCACCAAACACAGAGTTATCTTACAGTGATGCAAAACAAATACTTCTTCTCTCTTCAGCTTCAACTCCTCCAGCGGCATTCAGTAAACACAGGACTCCGTGGTCGAACAAGGGGACGGACTGTGTTCCTGAGCTTCCTTTATGGTAGAGCTGAGAAGCACAGCCAATCAGAATTTAACACAGTTCTTAAAGCTACATAACTCCTGAAGAACATAGGCTCATATATATTGTCAACCCAATCTAAGGCTGAATATCCTAACAGCGGTAGACATGGATGAGGAGGAGGTTAGGGAGAAACTTGGGCCAGCTCTGGATTCTAGGGAAGGCTCTGATGGACGCTCTGTGTGGGACACAAAGATAGAGCCAGGGCCGTCCGGGATTTCCCAGCCACTGGAGTGGCAGCTGCCTTTGGAGGCTGAGATGAGTGAGGAGGAAGAACAGCTGGAGCCTGTTCCAGATGCACGTATGCGCAGAACAGTCAAGAGAGGTGAACAACGGAGGACAAAGAATCGACTCGGGAAGCAAAGCACATGTAGACGCTGAATGACCCACCCCCCTCCCTGGCTGGGGAATAAACAGAAGGAAAGGGGAGTGGTGGTCGTAGGAGAAAACAGTTCGTATTTCTGGAGATTTGGCTCATTGCATTTTGTGCCACAAAGACTGCCTTGCCGGAACATAATCTGCAGCCTTTCGGCTAGGAGCTCACAGCCTTGCAATTCCTTGCAAAGGAAATGATAAGGTCTGTCCTGCGGTTAACGCCTTGCCTGGACTTTCGGTGGTGAATGCAATTAATTCACAAGAGGTATTTTCCCCATTTGGCTTCTCCAGAGGAAGAAGAGATGGCACCCTTTTCTCCATAAGGAAGGAAACCCCATATGTTTCTGGAAGCCAGAGGTTAGGTGGGGCAAACCTGTTTCTCTTTCGCACCCCCACATTGTAATGGTTGAAATACAAATTCAATAGCAGAGATGGAAGGGACCTTGGAGGTCTTCTAGTCCAACTCCCT
This sequence comes from Rhabdophis nuchalis, assembly GCA_039707465.1. Lineage (NCBI taxonomy): Eukaryota > Metazoa > Chordata > Lepidosauria > Squamata > Natricidae > Rhabdophis > Rhabdophis nuchalis. Next base: position 10,989,028 of record CM077662.1, on the reverse strand, counting down.
GACTAGGCAGGAAGCCCCATACCCTTTCAGACAAATGGCTATCCAACATCTTCTTGAAGACTTGCAGTGTTGGGGCATTCACAACTTCTGGAGGCAAAGAGTTCCGCTGATTAACTGTTATAACAATCAAGAAATCTTAGTTCTAAGTTGCTTCTTTCCTTGATTAGTTTCCACCCATTGCTTCTTGTTCTGCCCTCAGGTGCCTTGGAGAATAGCTTGACTCCCTCTTCTTTGGGGCAACCCCTGAGATATTGGAAAACTGCTATCATGTCTCCCCTAATCCTTCTTTTTATTAAACTAGACATGCCCAGTTCCTGCAACCGTTCTTCATATGTTTTAGTCTCCAGTCCCCTAATCCTCTTTGTGGCTCTTCTCTGCACTCTTTCTAGAGTCTCAATATTCTTTACAGATTAATAGATTTGGAAGGGACCTTGGAGGTCATCTAGTCCAACTTCCTGCCTAGGCAGGAAGCCCTATACCCTTTCAGACAAATGGCTATCCAACTTCTTCTTAAAGTCTTGCAGTGTTGGGGCATTCACAACTTCTGGAGGCAACTTCTGTTCCACTGATTCATTGTTCTCACTGCCAGGAAATTCCTCCTCAGTTCTAAATTGCTTCTCTCCTGGATTAATTTCCACCCATTGCTTCTTGTCCTGCTCTCAGGTGCTTTGGAGAATAGCTTGACTCCCTCTTCTTTGGGGCAACCCCTGAGATATTGGAAGACTGCTATCCTGTCTCCCCTAGTCCTTATTTTTATTAAACTAGACCTACCCAATTCCTGCAACCGTTCTTCATATGTTTCAGCCTCCAGTCCCTTAATCCTCTTGGCTGCTCTTCTCTGCACTCTTTCTAGAGTCTCCACATCTTTTTTACATCGTGGTGACCAAAACTGAATGCAGATATTCCAAGTGTGGCCTTACCAAGGCATTATAAAGTGGTATTAACACTTCATGTGATCTTGATTCTCTCCCTCTGTTTATGCAGCCTAGAACTGTGTTGGCTTTTTTGGCAGCTACTGCCCACTGCTGGCTCTTATTTCAATGGTTGTCCACTAGGACTCCAAGATCCCTTTCACAGTTGCTGCTATTGAGCCAGGTACCACCTATACTGTACCTGTGCATTTCATTTTTGAAAATATTACAGTTCATTTTATAATAGTTGCAAATCTCCATTCTCCATTTTGCTTCTGTAGCCCCTGTCTTGCTTAATTCTGACTCATCCAGACCCTGACAACCTTTCGGGTTTCCACTGTGGCTTCCTTTCAAACCAGGATAGGCATAGATGACTGGATATCACCTACAGACTGATGAAACAAACTGATAATTGATAGATGACTACTACTCGTAGTTCCACCCAAATGTTCACCATCAAAGTGGAGTGGAACAAGACCTCAGGCACCCCAAATGACAACTCATAGTCTCTCTTCGATGGGGCTGCTAGAAATTTTAGATGGGGATTTTAGTTTTTAATTGGATTTTTAGCGCAGGGAAATATTTAATTTGTTTTTTAACTATATATATGTATTTATTGTTTTATTAGCCCTGTGCACCGCTCCGAGTCCCTTCGGGGAGAGGGAGCGGTCAACAAGTTTAATAAATTATTATTATTATTATTATTAACTCACCTGGCCTCCCACGCAAAGAGCAGAAACATCATAATACGGTGCATCCAACTTGGAACATGAAGTATAGAGTAATAGGGTTGGGAGGGACCTTGAAGGTCTTCTAGTCCAGCCCTCTGCTCAAGGCCCTTCTGGGTAAATGGCTGTCCAATCTCTTCTTGAAAACCAGTAATGGAGCACCCACAACTGAAGGCAAGCAGAACCATGGATTGATTTGCACCAATCAGGAAATTTCTGCTTAGTTCGAAATTGAATGGCTCTCTGATAATTACCCATCCATGGCTTCTTGTTTTGCCTTGGAGGATACGTTGACCCTCCTCTTCTCTGTGATATCCATCAAATATTGGAAATATTATATCACTCCAATCCTTCTCTTTGTCATGCTATATACTCTGGGTTCCCTCAATTGTTTACAGGTTTTACAGGTTAACAGAGTTGGAAGAGACCTTGTAGGTCATCTAGTCCACCCCCATGTCCAAGCTGGAGACCCAACACCATTTCTGGCAGAGGGCAGTCCAGTCTCTTCTTGAAAGCCTCCAGAGATGAAGCTCCCACAACTTCCGAAGGCAACTTCTGTTCCATGGGTTGATGGTTCTCCCTGTCAGGAAATCCCTCCTTATGTCCAGGTTGAATCTCTCCTTGGTCAGTTTCCATCCATTCTTCCTTCTCTGGCCTTCAAAGGTCCTTTGGAGAATAGCTGGACCCCCTTCCTCCTCTCTGGGGCAGCCCCTCAAACACTGGAAGATGCTCTCCTGTCTCCCCTGGTCCTTCTCATCCCTAGACCAGCCAGACCCAGTTCCTGCAACCGTCTATTGTATGTGTTAGTCTCCAGGCCTTTTATAATCTTAGATAGATTCAGATTAACAGAGTTGGAAGGGACCTTGCAGGTCATCTAGTCCACCCCACCCCCATGCCCAAGCAGGAGACCCTGCACCATTTCTGACAGAGGGCAGTCCAGTCTCTTCTTGAAAGCCTCCAGGGATGAAGCTCCCACAATTTCTGAAGGCAACTTCTGTTCCATGGGTTGATGGTTCTCCCTGTCAGGAAATCCCTCCTTATTCCCAGGTTGAATCTCTCCTTGGTCAGTTTCCATCCATTCTTCCTTCTCTGGCCTTCAAAGGTCCTTTGGAGAATAGCTTGACCCCCTTCCTCCCCTCTGGGGCAGCCCCTCAAATACTGGAAGATGCTCTCCTGTCTCCCCTGGTCCTTCTCTTCCCTAGACCAGCCAGACCCAGTTCCTGCAACCATCTATTGTATGTGTTAGTCTCCAGGCCTTTTATAATCTTAGATAGATTCAGATTAACAGAGTTGGAAGGGACCTTGTAGGTCATCTAGTCCACCCCACCCCCATGCCCAAGCAGGAGACCCTGCACAATTTCTCCTTATCCCTCCTTATTCCCAGGTTGAGTCTCTCCTTGGTCACTTTCCATCCATTCTTCCTTCTCTGGCCTTCAAAGGTCCTTTGGAGAATAGCTTGACCCCCTTCCTCCTCTCTGGGGCAGCCCCTCAAATACTTAAAGATGCTCTCCTGTCTCCCCTGGTCCTTCTCTTCCCTAGACCAGCCAGGCCCAGTTCCTGCAACCGTCCATCGGATATTTGAGCCTCCAGTCCCCTCATCATCTTTGTTGTTCTCTGCACTCTTTCCAGAGTCTCAACCTCTTTTTTATACTGTGGTGACCAAAACTGGATGCAAATATTCCAAGTGTGGCCTTAAAAATGCCTTATAAGGTGGTATTAACCCTTCAGGTGATCTTGATTCTCTCCCTCTGTTGATGCAGCCTAGAACTGGGCTCCTATTTCAATGGTTGTCCACTAGGACTCCAAGATCCCTCTCACAGTTGCTACTATTGAGCCAGGTCCCACCTATACTGTCCCTGTGCATTTCGTTTTTCGTGCCTAAATGTAGAACCTTCCTCTTTTCATTATCTTCTCTTTATACGTATATTATATAACACATGAAGTAAGTATACAATAACAAAAGCAGGTTTTCCAGCGTGGTAGTAAATACAAGCAAACACAGGCAGAGGAGAGAACAGCTTCAGTTCAGAGTAGCAGGCTAGTTTTGAGCTCAGCACAGACTTTAGTACAGAAGGGTTGAGCTAAGCCACGCCCAGGCTCCTTGCTGCCTCCTTGTAGCTCACACAGCAAATACTGTTTCAGTTTCCAAACAGCCCTCATTGGCTGACCCAGTTGCCCTGTCTCCTCATTGGCTGACCTTGTTGCCGTGTCTCTACTAGCCATAAATTCTCAATACACTGATACAGGGGCGGCCTTCTCCTGTGTGTGGGGGCCTTCCAGGGCTTCTTACCTGGGGTGGCCAGCTCTCCTTCCCCTCCCCACCACCCTTAATGTTCCACAACACGGGGCGAGAAGGCAGTGACAGATTCTGAAGCAAAAATCACGCTTGAGTTGGAGGTTGCGTCGGTGTATCGGAGGCCGTCTCCTGGTTGCTGACGGCTACTTCGGCGGTCGACCTGTTGTCCTGAGGGAGAGGTTTAACGCCCTGCAAGGAAGAACGAAACCCTTTTTCAGCTGTCCACGTTTGATTTTTGATTTGATTTGATTTGATTTGATTTTTATACCGCACCTATCTCCCAGAAGGGACTCAGGGCGGTGCACAGGAAGTTAAAATATAGACATACAAACATATAGATAAGTGCAATTAAAAATATTAAAATCTGATGAAATTTGAGATACCCTGTGCTAAAAATACAACTAAAAATTCCCAAAAATTAAAATCAATTAAAACTCAGTCTATGAGAATGGTCTCGGGGTCTAAGCTAGGCCGGCTACGTGAAAGAAATGAGTCTTAAGACGTTGGCGGAAGAGGCCGAGGTCCGTGGTGGTCCAGAGTTCGGGGGGGTAGGTCGTTCCAGAGGGCTGGACCCACCACAGAGAAGGCCCTTCCCCTGGAGGCCGCCAACCGGCACTGCCCGGCAGACGGCACCCGGAGAAGGCCCTCTCTGTGGGAGTGAATCGGCCGAAGCTGTAAAGCAGGGATTTCTCAACCGCGGCCCACTTTAAGACTGGTGGACTTCAATTCCCAGAATTCCCCAGCCAGCCGGCTGGCTGGGGAATTCTGCGAATTGAAGTCCACCAGTCTTAAAGTAGCCATTTTGAGAGAGCCCTGGTGTAAAACTCTGAGCAGCTGTTGGTGGTCTTTTGGAGCAAAAGAGTTGAATGATAGCGGGGGCGACTTTGAAGTCGAAAGCTAAAATGTCTGCATTTTATCCACCCTCATCTCCCAAAAACTGCCAAAATGGCGAAAGGAAGACAGAGTTTGCTGCTGTTAATATCCCCGAAGCTTCTGGCTCCTGTCAAGGTATGGACTTGGGAGACCCCTGCCCATCCCTCCTGCTGTTAGGATATTCAGCCTTATATTGGGTTGACAATATATATGAGCCTATGTTCTTGGGGAGTTGTGTAGCTTTAAGAACTGTCTTAGATTCTGATTGGCTGTGAGTCTCAGCTCTACCATAAAGCAAGCTCAGAATCACAGTCTGTTCCCCTTTTCGATTCCCTTTT